>PVHY01023646.1:0-20682 GCA_004024945.1 Uropsilus gracilis
AAAAAAAAAAAAAAAAAAAAAAAAAAAAAAAAAAAAGAAAAGAATCAATCTATCCAAAAATGATGTCTGTAAGGAAAATGAAAGAGTCAAATCTTACAATGACTTCACCCACAGAAAATATTCACACTCCTACAAATTTCCACAACCTTTATTTTCCATGGAGCTGGAGCATGCCACAACTGAGCAATCACTTCCACTCTAGACACCAATGATTCTTTCCATTTTTTTAATCTCTTTTGATATATTCAGAAGCTGTGTTCTGAAAGTACAGCCATCTCATGACTGAGAAAGTGAGTGATAACTCACATAAAGAGAAATGGGTTCCCCTGGAATGCTAAGAAATCAAGAGAAAAACTCAATGATTCCTAAGTCTTAAAACAGCAACAACAACAACAACAAACAAAAAAAAAACCCAACAACAAAAAAAAAACCTCTTTTTGGAAGGACAGGGAGGGGAAGCATTTGAGTTGTTTAGGAAAAAAATGGATCTTTCCACAAGAAGTAAAAGAAGTAAGTGAGCGAAAAGCTGTTTCTGAGGTGAGGATGGTAAAACTGAACTTTAATGAATCTGGCATCCTATAACGCATCAAAGTACATTTTCTGAAATCTGCTTCAAGTACAAGAGGACTTTTGGCAACTGGCTTATAGCTCTGGTTTATGCTGAGGAATAAGTCAAGCTCCATATGCTTTAATAAGAACACTCTTTAAAGAGTGAACATACCATCTCTCGACATTCCAACAGACAGACACTTTTTGAAGCGACACTGCTGACATCTGTTCCTATTCATTCTCATTATAGAACAGTTTTCATTCTTCAGGCACTTCTTGTATTGTATGTTTTGCTGAATGCTTCTCCGAAAGAAACCCTAAGTACAAAAGGAAAACACATCCATCCATTTAAAAACATTCAGATGAACACTTTAGAGCAGTCCCCCTTCCCTGGCCCCTATCTAACTACCCACTGTAATACTAGCTACCTGGGAAATAATTTTGGCTTTAAACAGAAATATAGCACTGATACAACTTTTTTTTCTTTTTGAGGCTCGGTTTCATATGTTGCCAGGGGGTAGTCCCAATCCCGCGAACTCAAATGATCTCCAGCCTCAGCCTCCCAGGTAGCTGGGATTACAAGTGCCCACCACTGTGCCTGGCTACTTTTTTCCAGAACCAAGTCTCACTATGATGCCTGGGGTAGTCTCAAATCCATGAACTCAAGCGATCCCTGTCCTCTTGCCTCCCAGCGCTTGGATTATAGGCGCACGCCACCACACCTGGCTCAGCACTGACACAAATTAACTTGATTCTTGCCACATCAGTAAGTACCTAGGCCTTCCAGCCAAATAAAACCCTTTTTTTTTCTTTTGGAGACTCTTGTCTTTGCCAAACCACCCTTTACCCTGTTACCCATCCCTACCCCAACCTCAAGCCACATTTTCCAGGTCATAATTATAACCACAAATTCTAAAACTCTTAAAATATGAACGATTAATTTTTAAAGAGTTCACAAAGAAATCATTCCACAGCTGCAATTTCTTCACTAAAACTAAAGATGACATTAGTAGAAGTGTGGATCATTGCCTGCTGACACCAGCAAGGCCTACTTATATGTGCCAGAAGTTCCTGGTTACTTGTCAACAACAGGTGCGTCACACTATACACCCACAGACTAATTAATGATCGAAGGGAAGACAATTCCCAGCTAAGTGGCTGCAAATAACTGCCCTTACTATGTACAACTTAAGTACACACTCTGTGATACGTCTTCAAGGACCTCCAGCTTAATGATTCAGGGAGAAAAGAGAACTCAAAAAGACAAATAGCAAAACTATTTTAAACTGTATTTTTCTTGAATATCACACAATTAACCACATTTCATGAAACTGTATTAGCAACTATGGAATACAACACTGTTGTATTTTATTATTGCACACTGCAATTCGACAAATGACTGTGGTAGTGCAAAGTCTGAACTAAGGTAAACAGCGTATACAACAATTGTGTACAGGCACAGTGGCATGCACCTTTAACCCCAGCCTTGGGAAGCTGAGACTAGAAATCGCTTGAGTCTGCGGGTTCGAGACTACCCCTGGCAATATAGCAAGACCTAATCTCAAAAAAGTCAGGCATGGTGGCACGCACCTATATTCCCAGCCTTGGGAGGCTGAAGCTAAGAATCACTTGAATCCACAGGTTCAGGACTACCCCAGGCAAAATAGTGAGACCTAGTTCCAAAAAATAGTTGGGCGTGGTGGCACCCGCCTGTAATCCCAGCTACCTGGGAAGCTGAGACTGGGGACTGCTTGAGTCTGTGGTACCCTGGGCAACATGAGCCTGTGGTCCACAAGCAAAAATAGCAAGACCTAGTCTTAAAAAAAAAAAAAAAAAAAAAATTGTGTATATTTATCAAGAATGCACAATTTGGCTCATTTGCTTATTTTTTTTGCTTCTTTAGCTATAAAATGAAAATAAGTCATAATTATTTCACTTTTTTAAAAAATACATAGCTATAAATGGAACTTTTAAAACAGGAAAGTGCTACATCTATGTAAAATACTGACTAGTTTTGTGAAGGGGCCCAACCATTAATATCTACCAAACGCACGATTCATTCAGAGCCACCTAGAAATATTTCTTCTTACATCATGTATATTCATGATTTTGCTCACCCACCATATCCTGCCAAACTGGATCCGGCTTCTGGCTTTCAGTCAGAGAACAGGAAGAGTACGTGCCTTGGCCATGTTAATTTTTGAAACTCAGGAGAAAGAACTGTGCCAGATTAAAAAGGAGAGAGAGATTCCCTGGATAGAAGCTGGAGGTACAGACTACCTCCTTTGGCATTATCAGACCAATACTCTTTAAGAAATTCCAACTAATCTTATATATAAAATGAACTTTCCCGACCGGGCACGGTGGCTCGTGCTTGTAAGCTTCAGCCTATGAAGTGGCTGGGGCTATGGATTGCGGTTTGAGTCCCGCCTGGGGCCCGTAGCGAGACCTAGTTCCAAAAAAAAAAAAAATAGCTGGGCGTGGTGGCACGCGCCTGTCATCCCAGCTACCTGGGAAGCTGAGGCTGGGGATTGCTTGAGTCTGTGGTACCCCGGGCAACGAGAGCCTGAGGTTCCACAGGCACAAAAAAAAAAAAAAAATAGCAAGACCTAGTCTCAAAAAAAAAAAAAAATGAACTTTCCCACATGCTCAATTTACATTCAAGATTCTTCTGCTCAACATTACTCCTGAAGAGACCACATCGATTAAGTATTTAGAAATTATTTCCACCTTCTAGCACCTGACATGCTACAAAGTCAAAGTATTGGACGAGAACTAGTCAAAGCTCAGGTTAAACTAAGTTCCAACCAGGCAGCAGTGCCTTGTCCACTGTGCTCCCCTGCGGTTGCCCCACCCCATACAACAGCACCTGCTACATTCACGAACAAAGATGTGCATTCAGTTTCACAAAACAATCATATTACATTTGAATAAAACAGGGTATCTTTTTTTTTTTTTTTTGAGACTTAGGTCTTGCTATTTTTGCCCGTGGAACCCGCAGGCTCACCTTGCCCAGAGTACCACGGACTCAAGCAATCCCCAGCCTCAGCTTCCCAGGTAGCTGGGATTACAGGCACACGCCATCACATCCAACTATTTTTTGGGACTAGGTCTCACTGTGTTGCCCCAAGCAGAACTCAAACCGCGATCCCTGGTCCCTGCATGCGCCGCCATTCCTGGCCCTAAAACAGGAAATCTTGATCAAATATTTTTAAATAATTTCACTGAATTAAAAATGTATTTTTTAGTCAGGGGCAGTGGCGCGCACCTGTAATCCCAACTACTCAGGAGACTGAGGCTAGGAGTCACTTGGGTCTGCAGGTTCTAAACTACCCCGGGCAACACAGTGAGACCTAGTCTCAAAAAAACAAATATACATATACGTATACATTTTGGAATAAGTTACGTTCATTTTCAAAATGCTTAAAATTTTTAAGAGGAACATCTGGCATCTCTTCTCCGAGGTTACCTTTACTCCCAGGACCAGTAACTTCAAGAAACAAAAACATGCTTTACCTTACAGCCTTCACAAGCATGAACTCCGTAGTGGAATCCTGATGCCACATCCCCACAGACTTTACACAGCAGAACCATGCCACTGAACTCTACGGTACAAACAAGACACAAACGTGAAAACCTGGAAAAAAAAAAAGTTTCAACTTTTTGCTTTCTTCCCAAGAGGTTATGTCATTCTGTTCAACTAGCAAATATTTTTAAAAGACATGAATCTACTTTTATAATTTAAAAGAAAAATCTGTACCTAAGTAATGAATGAAAAGATAGTACCGTTTCCTCTTAAATGTAGTTTATGGGAACTATTACACTCTCTTAGCAAGCTGGATGATCAGGTCAATTCAGGCAGCACAGGTCCCATATCATTTACCTCCATGTTCTTTAAGGAGTCCCAGTGCCCCTACTCACTTGGTTATCTCAATGCAGCTTACTTTCCCAATCCCAAGTGCTCCTAGCTACAAGTTCATGAAAGTAAATCCCTTCCTACAACAAGTATGAACAACTAGGGGTTGAGGACTAGAGGCAATGACCTAATGCAATAGTCAACCATCCATTATAAAGAAGCAACCCTATGTAAGGCAGGGTCCATGTGCATGGATTCAACAACTACATACAAGTTTGGCTAAATCTGTGCATAAGAAACCTTATGTGCAAGTAGACCTGTGCAGTTCAAGTCTCATTGTGTTCAACAATCAGTTGTCTAGTCTAGAAACCAAATTCAGTATGAGGAATCTGAAAAGATAATTGTGAAGACAGAGGAAAGGGGGTAAAATCTGGAGGAAACAAGGTCAGACAGAGTAC
This sequence comes from Uropsilus gracilis, assembly GCA_004024945.1. Classification (NCBI taxonomy): domain Eukaryota; kingdom Metazoa; phylum Chordata; class Mammalia; order Eulipotyphla; family Talpidae; genus Uropsilus; species Uropsilus gracilis. The sequence goes on from PVHY01023646.1 coordinate 4,864, forward strand.
ACAACCATATTATCTTGTTCTGTATCAGCTATGACAGCTTCTAAGTTGTAACTAAATGCCATCCTAACTGCTGAATTACCACTACACAAAAAGAAATGAAAATTATCTCCAAAAATATACCAGTCCCCCTAATGAAAAATGGATTCAGTAAGCCCACCCTGCATTTAGTGACAATATTTAAAAAACTAAAGTAACTTACTTGTCACTCCACTGTGACTCTTGGTCATCCCAGGTGCACTCGATTTGCTTGTTTTCATAGAACAATCTATTCGATCATTCTTCAAGATGCCTTCAATGTTAGAGATATCACCATTTTTGGGATTGCCGTTGTTATCAGAATTAGAGCTATTTGGAGAAGATGGCACTGAAGAGGAGGAGGAGGACTGGAAACTATTCTCAGAACCCTCACTGTGACAAGAGGCAGGACTAGAGGCTGAGCTGCAAGAACTGATATAGGCAATCACACCTCCTAGAAAAGAGGTGGGGGAAGAAAATTAGGCACACAATAGTACATATTTTCCATTTTTGCAAATTCTCTGAAGTCAAGTCACCAATTTATAAATGGCTGATGATGACATTATGCTTACCCCAAAAGTAAAAAGTAACATTTTCTAATATTCTCTCTCGGCTTCCAGAAAGTTCAAATGGTATATAGTTTCCACTGATTTAAAAAGAAGTTTCAGCCAAGCATGGTGGTGCATGCCTTTAAGCGCAAACCTATGGAGCGTGGCTGGGACTGGGAATCGCTTGAGTCTGCGGGCTTGAGACTGGCCCGGGGAACGTAGCGAGACCTAGTTCCAAAAAATAGCTGGGTGTTGTGGCGCATGTCTGTAATCCTAGCTACCTGGGAAGCTTGAGGCTGGGGATTGCTTGAGTCCGTAGTACCCCGCGCAATGTGAGCCCGCGGTTTCTCAGGCAAAAATAGCAAGACCTAGTCCCCCCAAAAAATAAAGTAAAATAAAAAATAAATTTAAAAGTTTCTCGCTGGTTTCAATGTCTGAGCACATTCAAATCCATAGTTTGTGATTTTCTGATTGTCTCCAAAAAGGACTGAAAAAGCTTCCTGAGATACTACATAGCTTCAATAAATTATTTTGGTTGTGTAGATATCTGGCTCTGGTTCTCTCTTGCCTCCTTAGTTACACCTTAATATGACAAAATCCTAGTAAAAATGACTTCATCATTAACCTCCCCCAATGCTTGGCTAAAACACAGGTTAAACAAGAACAGATGTTAATAATATTTGGGCTCTGGATAAGAAATTTACCTCAGAAAAAAAGGGGGGTGGGGTGGGGGGAACTTGCATCGCTGCTCCTTTCAAAAATCTTTGCATTGCGATGCTCTCCAAAAACTTACATGACTATCACTTAGTCCAAGTTCTCCTTGCTTCCCCTTCTCTACGTAGTTAGTTCTGCACTGGACTTGTAACACTCAGCTCTGAACAGCACTTAAGGAATCCAGATGTGCTCATCTGACTCACTACTTGCAGTAGAGTAAAAGAGGCTAAAAGGAAGAATGCATGCTGTACAGCTGAAGTTAATTCCCGCTTCTGAGTTACTCTCCAAGCACTAACCACAACTTCACAGACAAAACCTCCACAACCCCTATGCAAACTGGCCTTGACCACTCAGCGACTGTAAACTTCCCATATTAAGGAACAGTATTTGAAATTATTCTCAGGGTATGATTTCAAGCTTCAGTCCTCAGATAGAGTGTTGTAAGAGCGACCACATGGCAAATACCATTTTCCAAATCTCAGGCAGAACAAGTGAGCCACCTCTTTTCTGCCAAGGTCTACTGGTGTTCTTTTCCCTTCCCCTCTATCAACAACAACACATACTGGCTTTTTCAGTACGCATCAAGTACAAAGGCTATACTCTCTTCCATCACTGCCCCATACTCTTTTTTAACCCTACCAGTTGTCTGTTTGCATCTATTTCCCAACTAGACTATAAGCACCTAGGTTTAACAGTCTCTCTTAACACTCTGTACAAGCTTTACAGGTAATAACACTGCAACAGATATTTTTTAAGACCTACTTCTCTGCCTGTGTGAAGTCAACATCTAACAGCATGGACAGATCCCAAGCAGTACAAATTACTATTAGGAAGTCACAGCGAAACAGACAGGACATTCTGACAACCTACATGACTCTACTGAACAGTAAGAGGAGAATTGTGTCAAAGTAGCAACTACAATTTGAGGATTCACTCAGAAGTAAAAATTTCCTCTGCTAAAGGCAAAAGACTTGCCTATCTTTTTTTCAGTAACTATTATATAAATTATTTTTTTAAAAGGGGGGGAGGGACAGTAAAATGCTATGGCCAAAACAACTCCAAAGCACCTAGAGACATTTCCATTTACAGAGAAGAAAAAACAGGAAAAGGAATTTTAAATCACTTTTCAGTGTTACTGTCATGTCATGCTGAAATTAGGTATAGCTATGTATTTAACTATAAATTACTCCAGGCCAGGAAACCTCTGAAAAGTAAAGTACAACCACAACTTTCGGAGAGTTTGATTATAACTCAGAAAAGAAGTTAAAAGAGGTGCCCACTATGTCAAGAATAACACAACAGTGTTCTTCATATACAAATTTAATATGTACAAATGCAACTAAAAGCACTTGAGCTTTAAAGATAAGAAACATATGTAGACAATTCCACCCACTTTTCCATTTACTAAACACATGCTCAGTATCAAGATGGAGAAGTCTTGAGGTTGGGAGGTGTGAAGTCGTACTTTCTAGAGCCTGACCTACTTCCCAAATGCTCTCTTGGCACGTGCATATTAACTGCCCAAAGTGAAGTCAAGGATTTCTGATTAATATTTTCCCCTGTAATGTGTTCCCTCCCCACAAGCAAGTCATTCTCCAAATGTAGCCCCCGGCCTTAGCATCACTTCAGGCTCTATTAGAAAAGCAAATTAAATTCCCAAGCCCTTTCCACAGCTACTAAATCAGAAACTCCAATCACTCTCTTGGTGGTTCTGATGCACAGTGAAGTTTTAAAACCACTGCTACAAGTCAACTACTTCATCTGTACTCAACGGAAGAAAAAATGACCAAAGGTAATTTTAATAATAGAAATCTCACCGACCACTGAGTTTAACATCTGAAAGGTCCTAAGAATCCAGAAACACAGAGAAAAAAAGCCTCCCAACTTTGAGTTTATTCTCATGACCCAGAGACATTATGTGAAAGACGTATCAGAAGTCCTAGTGCTTTGGACCCTGCCCAAACTACCAAAGACACCCCTAGAAATAAGTTTTTTTTAGCAAGTTTCCATGAGGTTCCCTGCGCACAAACTGCCCCCCCCCCTTTTTTTTGAGAGTAGGTCTTGCTATTTTTGCCTGTGGAACCATAGGCTCACGTTGCCCAGGGTACCACAGACTCAAGCGATTCCCAGCCTCAGCTTCCCAGATAGCTGGGATTATAGGCGCGTACCACCAAGCCCAGCTATATTTTTTTGGAACTAGGTCTCACTACGTGCCCCCAGCGGGACTCAAAACGTGATCCCCGGCTCCTATCGCAGCTTCCTAGGCTGCTTATAGGCATGCACCACCATGCCTGGCCACCCATATTTTTAAAAACTGTTGTTTCCACTGGCAGAAAGCTCCTTGAATATACTTAATACACCAGGCCAGGCATGGTGGCGCACGCCTGTAAGAGGCAGCCTAAGAAGCCGCGGCCAGGGCCAGGGATTGTGGGTCGAGTCCCACCGGGGACACGTAACAAGACAAGACCTAGTCCCAAAAAAATATAGCTGGGCGTGGTGGCGCGCGCCTGTAATCCCAGCTACCTGGGAAGCTGAGGCTGGGGACTGCTTGAGTGTGTGGTACCCTGGGCAACATGAGCCTGCAGTTCCATGGGCAAAAATAGTGAGACCTAGTCTCAAAAATAATAATAATAATACACTTACTACACCATGAATCCAAAGAGAAATAATTTAAACCTGAAGTCTAATGTTATGTTACAGGGTAAAACCACTGTACCATCCAAATCATCAAAAAAAAAAAAAAAAAAAAAAGCAAAGTTCACACCAGAAATTCCAGTTTTGCAAATTGCTACTTATTTTACATTCACTTCAACTCAAAATAGGATACAAAGAAAAAACTTTACCCTCCAGCATCAACAAATTCCCTAAGTAAGTTCTCACAGCTCTATGTCTTTTCTAAAGTACTACCTTAGGCACTCAATTCGGTTCCTGGCATCTCAAGAGGACAGAGGATGAGAAAATGATAGTTTTCCATCAAAGTAAGCTTTTTCTAGAGACAGCAGTGTGAGTCAGCCAATAATGTTCCCAAGGTCTTCTGATTACCTCAGCTTAAGCATAAACTTAGAAATTAGAGCTTTAGGGCCGGGCACAGTGGCTCGTGCCTATAAGCTTCAGCCTATGAAGTGGCTGGGGCAAGGGATTGTGGTTTGAGTCCCACTCGGGGCAACAGCAAGACCTATTCCCAAAAAATAGCTGGGCATGGTGGCGCGCACCTGTAATCCCAGCTACCTGGGAAGCTGATGCTGGGGACTGCTTGAGTCTGTGGCCCCCTGGGCAACGAGAGCCTGAGGTTCCATGGGCAAAAATAGCAAGACCTAGTCTCAAAAAAAAAAAAAAAAAAATGAAATTAGAGCTTTACAGATAGCTCAAGAAATGGTTAAAAACACTGAATGGGCAATAAAAGGTAAAGTTCCTTTGCAAAAGCTCCTCCAAAATCAAAGCTAAGAAAAATCACTGTATCAACCCAGTTAGTTGAACCAACATTTATAAGAAGCATTTGTGCCAGGAACTATGGAATCAAAGAAGGCCCATTTACAAGTAGCTATTTTCTCATAGAAAGGATTCTTTATTTAATTGTCTTAGCACCCACTTTTGCAACCAGGTGCCAGTCTACTGAACTAATGGCTAGCAATCCAAACTGATAAAATTTTCATTTCCTACAAAACAAGGAGTACAGCTAATAATTGCTCAATCCTATGAAGGGAAGTGAAAACTATAAGTCACCAAGTACCTACTAAATGCCAAGACTGACATAATCTCACCTCTATTTTCACCCACACAAGAACCCTATGAATGAAATTCCATTATCCCATTTTACAGATGAGAAACCCAGAGTTCAGAGTAGTTAGTAATACAGCTACTAAGTGCAAAGGTAGGGCTGAAAATCATGGCTTCCTAATTCTAGAATACAGACTATTATTTTCTACTGAGAAAACCTGGGTAATCAAGTCACTTTCTATCTCTAAATCTTTTCTACAATAGGGATAGCTGCCAGTTATTAAAAGGTTGAAATAACAAGATGTTCATAAAAGGGGTTGTATTAAAGTGCTTTTAGCATAGATTTTTTTGGTGGTAAAGCCAGAAAAGTAAAATCCCAAAGCAGCAAGTCTCAACACCACCTCCAGAAACAGGTGGAATGTACTTCTTAGATGCCTCAAACTAAAATAAGCTCAGGCAGAATCTTCTCTATTTTTAGCTGAAAGGGAGCCTGGAGTTGGGCCAAGTTCTCAGGCTAGGGCTTACCCAGGGGTCAACTTCAGACAAATCAGAAGCCAAAGTCCAATTCTGTAATGCTCGGACAGCACTCAGTGTCCCTGTATTATGGAGGTTTTCTTGCCCCAATTTTAGGCTTGCCTAGCATCAAAGCCTCCCATTCTCATTGACAACCATCCAAGAGTACGCCTGAGCTCAAGTCATGACAGGACTTTTCTTGTCTTGTGACTTCAGTTTTCTCATTTTAAAAAGTTATTAGTACTTTCTACTCAAAGGGTGATAAGAGTAAAATTGAAGCACCAAACTTCCTCCTGTTTCCTAAGTGTCAAGACTTCATGGTGCCTTCCTGAAAAAAGATGGATAGCCAACAAGGAAAATGGGTAGTCAGCCTTCATTTGAACACAATGTGAGCAAAGTTTTGTACAAATTACTGTGATCTGCTGAGGACTGCACAACAGCAATATTGAGGTCAGAGCTCAAGAGGGGGAGACACAGTCAAGGTGGTAAAGCGGGGTCTTGCAAAATATGCAAATTATATATTATGTAAGAGATTAAAAAAACGAAGCAGAAAAGTGATAGGTCTCATTTTTGTAAAACAGTGTTGTTTTCCATGTAAGTTAATGAACGTTGGTGGTATAGTGGTGAGCATAGCTGCCTTCCATATAAGTTAGTGGGGGAGGGGGAGCCAAGGGAACCAAATATAAATATCATGTCTATAAAAATGCTAGATTTTGACTAGAACACAACTGAAAAAGAGAGACTGATGAAATTGGGGGGGGCTCTGCTGGCACCAATCCTTTTCCACCAGTAAGACCCTACACCACTGCAAACCCAAACCACCTGCACAGGACAACCAAGCGTGTACACTTTCAGCTGTTGTGTGGGCTTAACTACAGCACAGCAGTTAGCTTGTGGTTCCAAGTGGACTTTGCTGTCAAAATCTGACTCTGCCACTTGCCTGGCTCAGTCCTCATCTTCAAATGGTGGCAACAGTACTTTCCTTCTTAGATTTAACGGTGTCAAAGCAGTAACACACATGTAGAAGATCTGACCCACTAAATGCTCATTGGGTACTGGTGATTATTTCACCATCATTAACAGGAAAAGTTCAATCAGAATAGCTCAGAAAAACCTCTCTTCTTTTTCCTTTCCTTCAGTTACGAATGTCATGCCATCATGGTGGTTGCTCTGTAGGCTCTCCCAGGTCTCCCAGACCCCAAGCCACACAACTTTCAACTTCACTTCTCAATTCTCTCCATTATCTTACTTCTCTTTTCACATTAAGACTCTTCTACACTCTCTCTGGTTACTCTCTCTGATTCCTTTCAAAGTTTGGGAAAACTAAGTAGAATAAGCATTTGTAAAGCTAAGACTGAACTACGTAGGTCTAGCTTCTTAATTTTTAAAATGTAAATTACTGTCATGGTTGTGAATTTTGTGCAGTGGGTTTCCATTTACTATAAAGAACCTGGTGTACTCCATCAAAATCTGACAAAAACGCTGAATCAATTTCTACCACTTCACTATTTCATAACTAAGTAAGCAATGGAGAAAGTAGACACACAATGTGTCATGAATTCTAGAACAGGCAGATGAAATAATTACTGGTTGACTGTTTACTATCAGTCCAAAGGGAAAGGCCAGAGGTATACCACACAGAAGTGAACTTGGCCCCACCCTGGTCAACATTTACAATAATTTGAATAAAGTTTTAAAAAACGCTTATTAAAGCTTCTTAGACAGAAAACAGAAATTGTTAATTTACTGACAATAAATCATAACAGCGTGAACTTGAAGCGGAAATGAGAAAATTTAAGAAAAAAAACACAAATTCTTACACTTCAGGTCAAACAATTGTCTGCACAAGAGATGAACCTAGCTTCAAAATAGTTCACAGGAAAAGGTGACTGCAAGGTTACTATGAGTCAGCAAAGCAATATGCCACAAAAGCCAAGCCTGCCAGAGAATTCATTTGCAGCAGAATCCGAAAGCTGGAACTTGGTAACTGTCCAACTACCTAGGGAGGAACCTGTTCATTTCTGAGTGCTACAACCCAAAGGGCAACAAGGATGATGGGGAAACAGAACAAGGACCAAAGGATGAAATGACAATGGAAGAACTGGGGGCGGTCAACAGTGCAGCTCCATAAAACAAGATTAAGAGGTGATAATTTTCCAGGATGGTTCACAGCAGAGAAACACGGGAACACTTGACCCAGCCCCACCACCTTATATGGGGTTGCAAAACTGGAAGAATTACCTCATGCTAAAGATTGGGTCAGAAGCTAAAACCGAGGACTTCTAAATTTTAATCCAGTCAATCTCTTGGTAGCCTTACCCAATTAAAAAAAAAAATCAAAACCTAAGTAAACTCACAGGTAATTAAAACACAGAAAATGACTTTAGAACAACCCTTGGTGGGAAATTCAGAACAGCTGTTGACATGTGACTTTTTTTTTTTTTTTTTGAGACTAGGTCTCACTATTTTTGCCTGTGGAACCTCAGGCTCTCGTTGCCCGGGGTACCACAGACTCAAGCAATCCCCAGCCTCAGCTTCCCAGGTAGCTGGAATTACAGGCGCGCGCCACCATGCCCAGCTATTTTTTTTTGGGGGGGGGGAACTAGGTCTTGCTACGGGCCCCAGGCGGGACTCGAACCGCGATCCCTAATTCCGGCCGCTTCATAGGCTGAAGCTTACAGGCACGAGCCACCGTGCCCGGCTGACATGTGACTTTCAATGCAGATAAGTTAGAAAATAAAAACTGGCTGCTTCTACCACCTCACTGACTTCAGGTATAAAGGCCACGATCTGAGAGTGAACAGGAAATGCAGATTTATAACTGTCAAATTCTGTTGCTCAGACACAGGCAAGGTCTGTGATCCACGGGTTCGAAAGGACTTGACATGAACAGTGACCAGTGTTACATAAGGTCAATTTGGATCACCTGAGTCATCCAGCTCACACAAGGACTGAAGGATCAGCTATGGGTGTGAACCGTTTACAATAAAGACTCCCAGGCCGTGGGGATTTTCCAGCCGTTTTTATGACAAGGCGTGTACCAAAGGTCACGTCCTAGAGGAAACCCTTTTTTTTTTTTTTTTTGGTAAACAAAGAGGCAGCATCCTAACAAGCGCGAGATAACCCCGACTGCCCCGCGTCCACCTATGGCATCTCCCATCTGTTTCCAAGGGTCTCGCGTCAGGGAAACCCCAAGCTTTCCCCGCCCCACCTCCTTGGGCCTGGTGGGGCGCCCTCGCCTCGCACTTCATCAGAACCCGCCAGATCTACGGCGGATGCACCGGGCATCGGCTCTACGCGGGAGGGGTACCTCCTGCCCGCGCAGGCTGCGGCCAGGGCACCGCGGCGCCGGCGCCCGCCTTCGGGCCGCCCGGCCGCGGGTCTCGACACGCGCACGCGCGGCCCGCTCTGCAGTGTGCAACCCCGCGGGGGAGGCGGGAATCGCGACGACGTCACGGTTCGGAGTGTTCCAAAGGGGCGGAGCCTCCGCGAGGCTGCGGCGCTCCCCGCCGGAGCGCGCGCGCGCGCCCCCGCCCCCACGTGTCCCTGCGGCCCCGGGGAATGTGGGTCACCAAGCCGAGCGGCCTCACGTGTCCCCGCCCGCCGCCGCCGCCTCAGCGCCCATTATGTAATGCCGCGTCACGCGCCCGTCCAGCCAACCGACGCCCGCTCGCCGCCGAACGTAAACACAGCGCGCACGTGGCTCGCGCGGCCCGGCCATGTGAGGGGGGGGCCGGGCCGGCGCCGCCGGGCCGCGCTGCGGCGTTGCGGGGACCGGGCCGGGCGGCCGGAACGGAGCCCGAGGCGGCCACACGCCGCACGCAGCAGCCCACCCGCCGGCCCCGGAGGCTACTCCCACCCGCCGGCCCGGAGGGTACTCCCACCGCCGCCCCTCTGGCCAGCGCCAACCGTCCCCTCCACCGGCCGCTCCCCCGCCGCCGTCCGGCTCTTACCCGCATTCACCTCCATGGTGCCCTCGGGCAGGGCGCTGACGCCGCCCGCTTCCCGCAGAGGGAGCAGCGCCGCCGCCGCCTCAGCGCCGCGCCGCCCCGGGCCGGAGGCAGCGCTGCTGGCGGGGCCGCCTCATGGGCAGGGCGGGCGGGCGGGGCGCCCGGGACCCGGGCCCGGCGGCCGGAGAGCGGGCAGCCGCGAGAGCAGGCGGCGGCGGCGGCCGGCGCGCGGCGCTCCTCGCGGGGCCCTGACAACAAAAGCGGCGGCGCGGCGGCTTCCTGCAGCCAGCGCACCGCGGCGGCGAGGGCGGCTGACGGGGAGGGCAGCGCGACCATGTGACCCGCGCACACACCCCCTCCCTCCGCGGCCGGCCGCAGCGCCGACTCCGCCCTCTCCCCGCCGCCGCCGCCGCCGCCGCCGCCCTCACTTCCCGGCCGCCGCGCCTCTCGCCTTCGCCCGGCTCCTTCCCGCCCCCGCAGCCCGGGGCTCCGCCGCCCCTCCTCCTCGGGTTCGCCTTCCCGCCAGGGGTGGGCGCCCCCACCTCCCGCCCCTCCCCTGACCTACCCCCCGCCCACCTAGCGACACCTCGGGTCACCTCGGCGAGTCACCGAAAAGTGGCCTCCGCCCGTGGCACCGAGCACAACGGCTTCTCCGGACCCCGGGCACAGGTCGACGGGGCTCGGACTGGCCCAAGTCTTTGGTTCCCCCGTTTCCGCCCACGGACTTAAACGCGGGGCAGGTTTCTCGCCCTTGTCTGCCCCTGGACGCTTCAGCCGTCCCCGCGGCTGCACTACGCCGCTGTTCGGATGATTGCCTTTCAAACCGAGACTTCCAGGCGCTCCGGACTTCTGTGCCCAGCGGCCTGTTTGATCACGCCCTCTCGACGTCCTTGGGACGTCTCGAGTGTGCGGTGTAGAGAGGTGCATGCGTGTGGCAGCTGAGCGAATACTCAAGATGTGCACGTTTCAGCTTGCTTGTCAGTTCTACATCAAAAGGGAAAACGAGGCGCAGGTGCTAAGCTCTGACTGTGGGGGTGTCTGCAGTTTAAATGCATGAGGAAAGTGAACTGGGCCGATGGATGGAGATGGAAGGCTAGAGATACAGTAGCTGTTGGTTGTGGGTGGGTATTCACTGTAAAATTCTTTTCAATTTGCTCTTTCAAAATTTCAGTATAATACATTGGGGGGGCGCTGGGGGAATGTAATGTGTAACATTCTTACATAGACAACACCCCTTTTTCCCTCCCACCATCCTTCCTCCCTCACTCTCCCCCACTCCCCATCCCTCCCTCCCTACTCCCACTCACAGAAGTTCCTTTCCCATTTCAGTCCTTACTGTTTTGATAAATCTGTCTGTTGCTAAAACCAGTAAAATTAGGTCTTCCCTCCCCTCCCCAACTTTTCTTCCCCCTTCCCTTGACTTTTGATACTCCATTCAGTCTATTAACAAATCTGAGCTATTTGTGAGCAAAATGTCTTCACTCTATGCTTCTCACCATGGGCATTACTATTACTCTGGACCAAACCACCATCAGCCCTTCTGTGGAACACAGTAATATTCCCTAACAGAGGGGTTGGATTGCTTCTGATAGCTACTCAGTCAGTTTTATTTTTAAAATGTAAATGAGATCTGATTACCCTGCTCAGACCCTTCAATAGCTAATTATTACACTTTGAAAAAAATCCAAGGCCTTATCAAGGCTTCAGAACCAGTTCAGGTCTTTTCTCCATCTAAACTCTCCAGCCATGCTATAAATGCAGTTCTGTAAACAGATTGGTCCTCTTTTCTAACCTGAAGGCTTTCTCACCCTATGTGATGTTGATGCAAGAGTTCCCTGGTCTACTCTTTGTAGCTTGCTGTTTGTTTTATATATGAGCCACCATCTGCTTCTATACAGGTAAAATGAGGCTAATATGAACAGTCTAGAAAGAAGAAATTAAGAAATACCAGTGTGAGAAGACTCCCTATTATAATCTGGAAAAGGCAAACTATGGAGATAGTAAGAATATTATTGGTTTCCAGGGTTTAGGGAGAAATAAGGTGTGAAAAGGCAGAATACAGGATTTTTAGGGTTTGGGTGTGTTACAGTATGGCATACTGCTGTATGATACCTCAGTATCAGGTACCTGTCAAATGTCTAATATCGAGAGTGACTCCTGATGTAGGACAGAGACTTTGGGCAATTGTGGTGTGTCAATATAGATTCATCTATGCTAACATTTGTTATCTGGTGGGGGATGTTGATAGTGGGGAAGACTTTCTGGGGCAGGAAGTATATGGGAACTTTATTTCTGTACCTTTTAGTCAACTTACTGTGAGCCTAAAACTGCTTTAAAAATGTCTTTTTCAAAAAACAGGATAATATCCTTCAAATCTAAAAAAGGAATGAAAGTGAAAAGTCATTGCAAAGAAAATAAGATCCTCTCTTCAATAATAATACCTATGAAATAAAAGCTTTATCTTTTAGTCTCACATATTTTAAAAAGTTGACCTTCCTGTGAGGCTTTGTTGGTAACAGAGAAGCTAAAGCTACAGCCCCTCAGGTTTGCCTCAATCAGACTGTACTAGGAAATAAAAAACCAGTTCTCCAGCTGTAAACATAGAGAGAGGAGAGGAACAAAAAATGGCCCTGGATATACTCACCGCTTGGGTAGGTCCCAAACAGAGTATGGTGGGAACCAAAAGAGATAAGACTGTAAGATTAACTATAAAGATGACCTGTCTACAGATTAACTATAAAGATGAGTTACTACAGTATCTCCAGGAGCTGGGAAACAAAATCCCTCGTCCAGAGGTTTGTGCAATCTGAATGAAGCTCCTTCCATTACCAATCAACGGGGAGTAAAGACACAGAGATGTTGCTGTGGTCCCTTGGCAGGACTGCCAACTGTGAGAGAGAAGAGGAGCTGGACCAACCATCTGAGGAAGTCTGTCCCCAGTGGGGAACTTCTCCACTGCCTGTGGCTGGGAGTTGGGTTCCCAACCCCAGACCCCAGATCCCAGAACTATATGGCACAGAAGCAGCACCATGTGGCAGGCATCAGTATGGAGGAGACAGCCAACAAGAGCAAAAGAGGAGGCACAGATCCCGGGAACACATGGATCTGGAGAAAAGGAGACAGTCTCAAACATAGGAAGCTCCACAATGGAGGAGCATGAGGAACAACACCATGCATCACCCTGCAAGAGGTTCTTGACATGCTGGGCTTGGCTACCCACCTAAGTTGATCCTAGAGATTTGAGCAACAGCGTGGTCTGCTCGTTCCAGGAGCCCAGGCCCTCGTGAATTAAAAAAAAACAAAAACAAAACAAAACAAAAAAAAAACAAACATTGCTCCAGAAAAAGAAAAGACCAGTGGGCCAATCATCAACCAATGACTTGCAGCAAGAGAGGAATTAGAGTGACCAGAGCGGTGTAAGTGGGTGCAGGGAGGGGGTAAAGGGGTATACAGTATTGGAGGCCATACCTAAGGGGAACAACAGTTATACAAATGTGACCAATTTTGTATGAAAATTAAAAGATTGAAAAATAATTTTTTTAAAAATCAGCTCACATACAAGACCACAGAAATCAGACTCTCAACAGCAGTACTGCACACCTGAAGCATGCCTTCATGATTCTAAGATGAAAATATTCTATCCTAAATCTCAGAACTTGGCCAAACCATCCAGCAAGTGTGAGGTAATTTGACAAGTAAATTTAATAGGTAACCTTTTCTTAGAAAGTTATTAAGGTGATGTGTGTATCTGTGTGTCTGTGTGTAAGTATACATGGAGAAGCATGAGAGAGAATGTGATTGAGAAGTAAGTACCATTTACATCCTCTTCTATAATAGAAAGCCAAATGCCTAAAGTTTATAAAACAAAGCATTTTTAAGGTATTATTGAGGAAATATTAGAGGAATTAAAACAGCACTATAGGGTGAAGAAGGGTAGAGTATCACTGATAAAAGATTTGTAGTACTATTTAATTTCTGAAAAATAATGTGAATTATTTTGGTGAAAATAAAAACTACTTCAGGCCGGGCACAGTGGCGCATGCCTGTAAGTGGCAGCCTAGGAAGCCGCGGCCAGGACCAGGGATCGCGGTTTGAATCCCGCCTGGGGCCCGGAGTGAGACCTAGTTCCAAAAAAATAGCTGGGCATGGTGGCATGCGCCTGTAATCCCAGCTACCTGGGAAGCTGAGGCTGGGGATTGCTTGAGTGTGTAGTACCCCGGGCAACATGAGCCTGCGGTTCCACGGGCAAAAATAACGAGACCTAGTCTCAAAAAATAAAAATAAAAAAGATCACCTTCAAAGGTGCAAAGTGACGCAGGGCACGGTGGCTCGCCCCTGTAAACTTCAGCCTATGAAGCGGCCAGGGCTAGGGATCGCGGTTCGAGTCCCTCCTGGGGAACATAATGAGACCTAGTTCCAAAAAAATAACTGGGCGTGGTGGCGCACGCCTGTAATCCCAGCTACCTGGGAAGCTGAGGCTGGGGATTGCTTGAGTCTGTGGTACCCCGGGCAACGAGAGCCTGCGGTTCCACGGACAAAAATAGTGAAACCTAGTCTAAAAAAAAAAAAAAAAATGGTGCAAAGTGAAAGCAGGGTAGGGCCTGCTAAACAATCACCACTTCTTAATCTTGCCATTCTTTGAAGATTTAGAATCATCTGTTGCAAAGATCTCTTAAGCAATCTTTGATGGAATTCTTAAAAATCTCTTAGGTATTAAGTCTTCCGTTATCCTCTGGAATTTTTCTGTATAACAGAGCAAAATATATGTTTCTATTCAAAGGAAGGGGAAACTCTCTGAAGAATGGTCTATTTTCTCAGGAAGATGGGCAAGCTGTGATTAATCACCATTGTGGTTAACATTAATTCTTGCAAAGTTGGTCCTTATAGGTCAACCGGATCCCTTTTGCTTTATAAATTGAACTGAAATAGTTCCTGCTGACCTGAGAGGATTGGCTGCTGGCCCAGAACTGCCTCCCCTGCAGGCTTTGTATAATGAGGCAATCCACAGGGCTGATCTCAGCATAAATAAAAGTTCAAGCTGGGACTTAAATTTTTAACACATTTGCAGTACGAAAGCAAAATAGCCAGGGAACCGCAAGAGAATGACATCATTCAAATAACTGGATAATCGTTTAATCATTCAAAGAACCAGTATCACAAGAGGTTTGTCATCATGACAGCATGCTCACAGCTGCCCGAGATGGATGCTTCCTTCTTGTTTTATACTCATGACAAAACATAAGGATACAATTACCTTTGGTGCTTGGTTTAGGCTTATTGGAATGGTTTGTTTTGGGGGTGAGGAAAGATGAGAAGATGTTTAGATTTCTCATTGTGGGGAAAAAAAGTTTCTGCACATAGATGATGGATGGAAGAAAGGAAAGAGCAAATGATAAACATGTATACATTTGCAAACCCCCCCTCCCTGTTTTATCTGGACTAATTTAAAGTTTAGCTCATTACTTTACCATTCTTTGATGAGCCAAACTTAGAAACTTCTCTTAAGCAAAAGGAATATAAATGTCTTAAGTTTTAAAGACCAAAGACAGTGTTCTCATAAATATTTATTAGGCTGCTAGTGTACACCGGATGAACTATTTTGAAGTACTGCCTAAGAGAAAACAAAAAATATTATGTGAAGTAAAACTAAAGATTTTGAAATTGTTCTAGCATTTGTATATGTATATATATATATTTTATATATATATTATATATATATATTTTTTTTTTTGAGACTAGGTCTCACTATTTTTGCCCATGGAACTGCAGGCTCATGTTGCCCAGGGTACCACACACTCAAGCAATCCCCAGCCTCAGCTTCCCAGGTAACTGGGATTACAGGTGCATGCCACCACACCCAGCTATATTCTTTTGGCACTAGGTCTCCCTCCGTGCCCCAGGTGGGACTCGAACCGCGATCCCTGGCCCTGGCCACAGTTTCCTAGGCTGCCACTTAAAGGCATGCACCACCCTGCCTGGCCTATAGCTATATATTCTTTTTTTTTTAACATCAAATAATTTATTTAAATATAAAATTTCACAGCTTTCTAATTCCTCCCTGATCATTCCCCCTCTGTCCCACCCCCACCCTCCATCTGGAGTTGTGTACTTCAATTTGATTGTTAGCTTTCTTTGTTTGTTTTGTTTTGTTTTGTTTTATTTGAGACTAGGTCTCACTATTTTTGCCCGTGGAACCGCAGGCTCATGTTGCCTGGGGTACCACAGACTCAAGCAATCTGCAGCCTCAGCTTCCCAGGTAGATGGGATTACAGGCACACGCCACCATGCCCAGCTACTTTTTTGGAATTAGGTCTCGCTACGGGCCCCAGGTGGGACTCGAACCGCGATCCCTAGTCCCGGCC
>PVHY01023647.1:0-20692 GCA_004024945.1 Uropsilus gracilis
AGGGAAAAACTCCTGAAACAATCCAGAGTGGGGAAAACACCTTACCTGTAGAGGAACCAAAATGAGAAATCTATCCTACTTCTCAGAAGCCTTGCAAACGAATGGTGAGTGGAGTGAAATAGTTAAAGTGTTGAGGGGAAAAAAAACCACCAATGTAGAAGTCTGTACCCTGAGAAACAGAATCAGTTTTTTTTTTAAATACTCTTGAAAAAAGTGCTTTTCTTTTTTCCTTCTTCTGCCACCTCCATTCTTCCCCTTTACCTCATCTGAACCTTTTCTCACCACTTACCCATCATCATGCAAATATTTTTCTACTTTCTCCTCCTCTCCTCTTCAACACTAAAATACTGGCTCATTGGCTAACAGATTTTAATAATATCCATCACATGGAAGTGTCTGGGTTTATATAAACACTTGTAAATATATTTCCTGAAGAAGTATTATTTATCTGATGTTTTGGAGGTAGGGAGAAATTGAAAATCTGCACTTTCTCAAAAAAATGCTGATTTTTGGGAAGAAGCAAGAGATTCTTTGTCAAGCCATGCTAAAGAGGTAGCTTCCTTCCCAGATTTCCAAAAGTGAGATTGTATACTGAACATTAATCTTTGTGTGTTCAGAAGAGAAAAAAGCTATGAAATGTTAAGCAGAGGTCAGAAATGCTGGTATCATACCTGCTTTAAGGTACTCTTTCTTTGGAGTTATGGGTAAAGTTGGTTCAGAGAAGGTGGGTGAGGACCCCAGAAATGAAGAGAAGATGGACTCCTATAAGGAAAAGGCAAAAGAAAGATTAGATTTAAGGAGAGAGAAAGGGAAAACTAGATTTAAGGAGAGAGAAAGCGAAATTTATTAACAGAACTTCTAAAGGAAAAAGAAACGAGAGAAATTGACTTCTAACAAATGATGATTAAATTTAGGAAGCTATGAAGGTCTTGGGGGAAATGCTAGAGAGTAAGGAACATGCATTCTGGAAAATTTCTCTAGGACCAATGGGAAGAGAGTCTTGCTAAAGAGATGGTGAGTACAATCCAGAAAAGTCTAGAGCACCACATAGAATTTCCCATGACTTGTGAGAGGGCCTTATAATCCTGAATCCTAAAGGTTGTACCTGATGTTGGACATGAAAGGTCTGTGTCTGTGACTACTCCAGACCAAAGTGAGCAAACAAGAATAGGATAAGAATGCAAGGTCAGAACAATGGCTAATTACTGTGTTATCTGTGCTGAGTCAACTCATAATAAATATCCATAATGAGGAGATTGGGTTTTATAGAATGCCTTATAATTTGTGATCTATTTTCTTTGATATATTCATATAATCTTCACACATTACTTATGAAG
Organism: Uropsilus gracilis; assembly: GCA_004024945.1. NCBI lineage: Eukaryota > Metazoa > Chordata > Mammalia > Eulipotyphla > Talpidae > Uropsilus > Uropsilus gracilis. The sequence continues at coordinate 1,338 of PVHY01023647.1, forward strand.
TAGCATCAGGAAACTGCAGCGCAGAGACTTGAGACTTACCCAAGGCCTCCTAGCTAAGCCCTACTGGCAGCCATCTTTCCTCCATCATGGTGCATACACTGGCTCTCTATAGAGAGTGTCAAAAAGATTTGACCATTAAAACTAAACTAGATTTTTTTTTTTTTAGACTAGGTCTCACTATGTTGCCCGGGTAGTCCTGATCCCATGGACACAAGCAATCCCTACCCTCAGCTTCCCAGGTAGCTGGGATTACAGGCATTGCCACGGCGCCCAGCTGCCTTTTTCTAAACCAGGTCTCACTATGTTGCCTGGGGTAGTCACAAACGCGCCAACTCAAGCCATCCCAGGCCTCTTGCCTCCCAGCGCTTGGAATATAGGTGTGTGCTATATTCCACACCCAGCTAAAACTGAACTAGATTTAAAATATGTTTTGGGAAAATCCTCATCTAAACCATGGAGCATGGCTTTCTTGGATAAGTAAAAAGAATAGAAATATACTTGAGGTACTTCTGTTGAATGTTCTTTAAAAGAGCGTACTCTGTCTTAGGGATTCTCATATTACAGTGACAGAAGCACAGAGGAAGGACAATGGACAAACAAAAGGGACAGCCGGTGTCAGGGCCCAAGTCCTCCAGTCTCCTTCAGGGTGTCTGAGGGAAATCTTTACTCCTCAGGTTTTGCTCATAAAGGGGGTTTCCTTACTCATGAACTCTGACTAGTCTCTGATTTTGGGTTTCTCTGCTAGTCCTGAAGAACTGAGATGAGATAAATGTTAGAATTTGTTCATTACAATTGAGGAATGTGAAGAAGGCATTTTGCAAGTTTATTTATTTATTTTTGTTGTTGTTGAGACTAGGTCTTGCTATTTTTGCCTGTGGAACTGTAGGCTCATGTTGCCCGGGGTACCACAGACTCAAGCAATCCCCAGCCTCAGCTTCCCAGGTAGCTGGGATTACAGGCGTACGCCACCACGCCCCGCTATTTTTTTGGAACTAGGTCTCGCTACCTTGCCCTGAGTGGTACTCAAACCGCGATCCCTGGTTCCCACCATGACTTCATAGGCTGCTGCTTACAGTCATGTGCCACCATTCCCGGCTACAAGTTTATTAAAATCTTTCTTTAGAAAGATTAACCTAGAAAACTTAGCCAGGCATGGTGGCTCGTGCCTGTAAGCTACAGCCTATGAAGCGGCTGGGGCTAGGGATCGCAGTTTGAGTCACTCAGGGCAGTACAGCGAGACCTAGTCCCAAAAAATAGCTGGGCGTGGTAGCACACGCCTGTAATCCTAGCTACCTGGGAAGCTGAGGCTAAGGATTGCTTGAGTCTGTGGTACCCCAGGCAACGTGAGCCCGTGGTTCCACGGGCAAAAATAGCGAAACCTAGTCTCAAAAAACTAAACAAAACAAAACTAACCTAGAAAATTCAACATTCTTGTAATATTTTTTTCTTCATTGATTTCATAAATTATATGTACTTCAATCTGCCTTTCCCCATGTCAGTATTTCTTGGACAATTAGGCAAAGAATGTGTGCTTGTAATTGTATCCACATTAGGACCCATCTGGGACTCACTGTCTCATTTTAAAGCAATTTTATAAATAGTTTCTCAATAATTTTTTTATTTCAACCCTGAGAGGTGATTACTATTATGTCTTCCATTGACAGATGAGAAAACCAAGACTCAGAGAGAGACTGCCGCTTGCCAAAGACACACAGCTAATAAATGAGTTGAGTTAGGGCCTGAGACCAAATCCCAGATCTCCAAATCAATGTGGTTAAGTCATACCTTTAGAAAGGTACTTGGCCGGTTATGGTAGCGCATGCCTGTAAGCAGCAGCCTAGGAAGCTGTGGCCGGGGCCAGGGATTGTGGTTCGAGTCCTGCCAGGGGCACGTAGCAAGACCTAGTTCCCCAAAAAAATAAAGCTGAGTATGGTGGCGCGCCTGTAATCCCAGCTATCTGGGAAGCTGAGGCTGGGGATCGCTTGAGTCCGTGGTACCCCAGGCAACATGAGTCTGCAGTTCCATGGGCAAAAATAGCAAGACCAAGTCTAAAAAAGAAAAAAGAGTAGAAAGGTACTTGATAGGTAGTGGGGTGAAAGCTAGGGAGAAAGAGAAGCAAGTGCTTTGTTTTAGGGAAGTTTTTGCAAGATTCTACTCTCAGGACTGATAGCCTAGAAGAAGGGTAAGAATGGGGAGAGGATACTGTTTTCGAGAACACTCTCAAGAACACTCTCAGAAAAGTCTTCAGACATTCTTCTATTCATTTTACTTATTCAAAGAAAGCATTTTCCCAAAAGAACAATTTTCCAAATTACTTCTCAAACTATTTTCCCCAACAGCTATTTTAAATCCAGTTCAGTATTAATGGCCAAATGTTTTTAAATTGATAAAAAATACTAGGCTATGTATTTATTTATTTTTGGGACTAGGTCTCACTATTTTTACCTGTGGAACCGCAGGCTCACATTGCCCAGGGTACCACAGACTCAAGCGATTCCCAGCCTCAGCCTCCCAGGTGGCTGGAATTACAGGCATGCGCCACCACCCCCAGCTATTTTTTGGGACTAGGTCTCACTGTGTTGCCCCAAGCGGGACTCGAATCGCGATTCCCAGACCCAGCCACAACGCCATAAGCTGTCGGTTACAGGCATGTGTCACCATGCCTGGCTTGTATTTATTTTCTAAAATAGTTGTCAATTTAGAAATACAATTGAAATAATTTAAGTGTTTTCTAAAATTATTGAGGTAGAATATTACTTTCTGATTGTCATTATCAAATAGAAAATAATTGTGTTGAGATGTGACTTCTATTTTAACTAGCCCTTCACACCTAATCAATGCTTATTAACTGTGCTTTATGCCAGAGATACTGCTGGTTTGTACTTTTGTAACAAAGCAAGAGGGAGGACCATCTTTGGAGTTGCAAAAGCTGCCTCATCAATTCTGCTCCGCATTTTGTGAAAGAACATTTCTATGAGTGAAATGTTGAGGTTTCAGTTACTGTGAAAACAGAACTTTGCACAGAAATTCCTATTGTGAGAACGGATTTCCATTAATAAACATTCATCCTAAGAAGTTTTTCTGCATGTTTTGTTTATTTGTTTATTTATTTATTGTCATGGTATCATTGTTAAACTAAATTAGGCAACTATTCCTCAACAGCAGAAAAGTTTAGGAAGTTTAAATAGATAAAGGGAGTGAATGAGAGTCAGTTAATGTGATGATCCTCTATGCAAATTTGGATTATCAGTCAGGACCCACCCAAGAATCAATCCAGGATACCTGGGATAGAAATAGAGCCTTGGGACTCTCACTTGGTGCAGCGGACCTTCTCCTGTCTTGCCCACTGCTTCTGTTCTCCATGTCTTTGGAGAATGCTTTGACCCCCATGACTTCACACTACGCTCCCCCTTGAATCTGTCCCGCGATTTTAATTAATCAGTTAATTAAAATAAATTAATTTTGTGGGTTTATTTAGATATGCTTTATTAAGGAAGAAGGCAGCCAGAGAGAGGTTGCTGGAAGTCTCTCTTGCTAGTGAGATAAACATCACTTATTGACACCACAATCATCTGGATAGTGTGACAGGTTCTGTGAAGGGCAGGCCTCACTGGAGTTCAGCTTGAACAGAATGAAGGGATTTCTTTGTGTCAAGGACATTTTAATTGGCTGTCTGCATTGTGGGGACTCATTAGATAATTGCCAACCTTCTTCACTTTGCCTTAGGCAGACCTGGCCAGAGGAGATGCATTTAGAAAAGATCACTGGAAGGGTAGGCTGTTGGACTAGAGACAGAGAGGAGGGGGTGGATGAAACCTGGAGGGAGGAGTGGAGGTGGAAACAAAAAGCCTGGAGCTGGTAAGAAAAAGAACTCCAGGGAAATGGAGTGCAAGAGGCACCCAGCCTAGTGGAGCTCCTGGAAATTACCACAGGAATCAAGGTTCAGAGATGACCATGAAAAAGCGTAAACGGACAAATAGGACCAGAACAGACAGCGGAAGCTTCGCAGAAGAGGTAGTCACAGAGCACAGCCTCTCAAGAGAGGGCTGGAGGGGTTGAGATAAGAGATGATTCACGTCCCAGCCAGCTGCTTGTTCACAGGGCTCCTGAGAAAAGAGAGCTGGGGCTGGGGCAGCTCCAGTTTACTCCCCTGTGGGAGGGAGACAAGCAGAGGCCAGAAATGGTGAGCTCGGCCCCTAGAAACAGGAGGCAGGGCCTCAGAGGAAACAGAAGGAAATGACTGTCCCTATTTTACACCAAGACAAGGATGATCATGGATGGGGACTGGGGAGGGGGTGCTAGGTCAAAGGCTCAGGTCACGGCAGCATGAGGTTGCCTGACCCTAAGCAAATGATCCTAAAGATAGGACTTAATTAAAAGAAAAACAAAAACAGCATTATCAGGATAGATTCCTCTTGCCCTGTTAAAGGTTTTCTAGAATATAAACTGATCTGAAATCTAACCCACTTTGTCATGAAGACACCCAATCCATAGTAGCGAGAGAGAGAGAGAGAGAGAGAGAGAGATATTAGGGTACCAAATGTCCATTGTGGCAGCCATACCACGAAGCAGTTAAAAACGAGAGAGAAGCACATGTACAGGACGATAAATCATTAAATGAGGGCCTGACACCAGATGGCAAGCATGTGTGTTTGATGGGAGATGCCACGTGGGAAGAGTGGTACCAAATTGTGGACAGTGGTAATGGGCTGGGCTAGGGTAAGGGGGTGAAAGAGGAGAGGGAGAGGACTTACTCTGAAAGTTGTTGTCAACTTAAAAAAAAGTCGCCAAGAACAGCTGTGAAGATGACCTGGAGGGAGAAACAGCAGAGACAAGAGCCAGCCCAAGTGTGCAGGCTCAGCTGCAGAGGGAATGAGGGAGCCGGTTGTGCCTGTGGGAACAAGGTGGTGTGTGGACTGAATCCGGGAGGCTGTGTCCTCCCAGAAGGCTCTTTTTTGCATAGAATTTGGCAACTGATAATAACAATATGTTGGGTCTAGTCAGGGATCGCCAACATTCTTCAGGCAAATGTCGCCTCTTATCCTGCAAGGCAGACTGGTAGTTGTAGCTTTGTGCCCTGGAAATGAGGGCTGAGTGCCGGCATGGGGGTAAGTCATTAGAAAGGTTGGAAGCAGAGCTCTGCATTCTCAGCGGCTTGGTGCTGGAAGATGTTACTTATGTTGACTTAGAATTGTGCCCGCAAGATGACCCAGTTCTGCCAAATCACCATCTTAGCCTGCCTGTCACTTCCCAGATGGCCCCCAACTTCATGTCTTTGCCCCCACTGTTACTCATTCTCATTGGAACCTATCTGTCTTTTTTTTTTTTTTTTTTTTTGAGACTAGGTCTTGCCCGGAGAACCGTAGACTCATGTTACCCGAGGTACCACAGACTCAAGCAATCCCCAGCCTCAGCCTCCCAGGGATTACAGGTGTGTGCCACCATGTCCAGTTATTTTTTGAGACTAGGTCTCACTATGTTGCCCCAGGTGGGTCTTGAACTCGCGTAATCAAGCGATTCCTAGTCTTGGTCTCCCTTCCTAGGCTGGGGTTAAAGGTGCACGCCACAGCACCCGACCTGAAACCTATCTGCTTTGGGTTACTACCTTCAGCGTTTACGCCCGTACCCGACATCACTCCACACCCCCCCGCAGCAACCTGTCTGGTCCTATTTGATTACTAGCCGTGCCCAACACCAGTATTTCCAGAATGGATAAAGGCTGAAGCTGGTTCAGTCTTCACAGTGACTCCCTTTATCCCAAACCTGGCCTTTGAAGGTTGGTGTTAAGTAGGTGGGGTTGCCGGGAAGATGCTGGAACAAAGCCCTGTGTTTCCTAAGCAGGTCAGCAGGTGAATGCTGGGACCTGCAGCCTGGCCCTGGTGCTCAGTGTGATTCAGTTCCCTTGGCCTGGTATTTAGGTGTTTGATGGAACAAAGGCTGGATCACACCCAAGACCCTGGGGCACTTTGCTGCAAGCCTGGGTGGTGAGAAGTGTCATGGGGGCAAACCCAGGGGGGAGGGAGGGGAACAGGTGACTGTGTTCATCACCCAAGTGGCCTTGCCAGGCTGAGGGAGCTCAAGAGTCAAAGAGGGGTGTGACTAAGGAGGGTAAATGTCACCCACCTCCCTCCCCCCCCCCCCCGGGGGGGAATGACTCCCTAGAAATTCTTCTCACAGGCCATGGGAGTTTTCAGCTTTCCCCAGTTTCCTTGGAGGAGGGTACACCAAATTGCTGTTTGGGTGTGATTCTGCTGAGCTTCGTGGGTGTCTCCCACCCCCTAAATAAGAGGGAACAACAGCAGCAGCAGATGTTTGCCCCCAAGCTGCTGAGGGTGGAGGTGGCAGCTCCCACTGCTGCCTCAGTAGAGGAGTCAGCCAAAGGGAGCCATGCCTCCCAGTGGGAAGAAGGCAGGGGTGGGGTGCACACTGAAGGGAGGAAGGCAAAGTTCTTAAAGGTGCTTCAGATGGAGCTGAGAGAAATTCCTGTGTAGGGGCTCGGCTGCCTGATTCTGTGTTTCAGGAGTGCTTTCCTCACCTTCTCAGTTACACCTCACAGCATGCATGTGAACACAGAATGCAGGCTAGAAGGACCCCCATCTCACTTGGTGTACCCCGCTACACACACACACACACACACACACACACACACGTGCGCACACACACACATACCAGCATTGCCTGGCCTTCCTTCCTTGGCCAGACAGGACTCAAGGACAACTCCAGGGGTTAGAACTTTGCCCTGCCCCCCACTCCCCAGCATTGCTAGAGCCCCGGGAAGTCCATGATTTGCTGCCTTTACCTCTGATTTCATGATCTCAGACCACAAGCCAGAGTGACTAAGCCAAGACACTCAAAGTTTAATGTTCCAAAGTTTTGAAGGTCTCTGGTGGCTCAGCTGGGTGCTTGCTTTGATTTTATGAGAATCACTTTGCCAGTCAGGTGAGTCAAGAGCAGCAGAAAGCATGGACCCTGACACCCATGGGAGGCAGGGTTCATTCCTCTGGGGAGTCAGGAGGAGGCTCAGGGTTCTTGGAGACCTAGGTTCTGAGGTGTTCTCTGCTGAAGGGTCTGGGTAAATTAACTGCTGCCCTCCTCGGGATGGAATTGGGGGTGCCCTAACCCTATGTGTATGCATGTGTGCTTATAAATTCTCTCTCTCTCTCTCTCTCTCTCACACACACACACACATACATACATGATGGAACATTTTAACTTTTTCTTTATGGAATGAGAGAGTGCTTTTTAAAGTTACTTATAAAATGCCCACCTCATAGCCTTATTGGATATCTGCAATCCAAAAATCACTTTTGTCTCTACAGGTGAGGGAAGAAATGGGGTCTCTTCTCAAGAAATGTCCACCTTCTCAGACAATGCTGATACAATGGAAGCACCCAGGCGTGAGACCATAAAACAGGCACTATTGAAGCAAATAACTCCAGAGCCAAAGGATCAGTGGATGTTGTTCTGAGAGAGACGAGACAGACACAGCCACTGCTGACAGTCTTTCTTGGATGACATTCCCACTCCATTCCTACTGGTGATGCTGAGATTTGGGTCACCCTCTTCACTCTGGGCAGGTGTTGACATTTCCAGGTCTGAAGCAGCTTCAGATGTTGCAGACCCTTCCTGCTCAAGCTGCTCTGACAGTCACTTGTTACTATCCACCTTCTCTGTGCCTCAGTTTACTCACTTGTGCTCTGAAGTCAATGGATAATTTAGTAAGTGAAATAGTGTCAACTTGAGTAGCTCCAATAGATAGGAGAGCATGAATGTTGGTTTCCCCTTTCTTGAGATTCCCTCAAAGAAAAGTGGGGGTGGAGGAAATCAGTTCATGCAGACTTCCTCAGCACCCAGAGGCCAAGTCCCTTAACCTTTGTTCAAAATGACCATTTCTCCAGTAATGTCAGCTGCTACTTCCTGACCGTGTGCCTGTTTTTGATACAAGGATGTGATGGAGTATCTCAAACATCCCCTGCCCCCGAGAGCTAAATATGCTGTCTCTGTGCAGTGAAGGAAACTGAGGTTCAGAGTGAAGAAATCCTTTATCCAAAGTCACATCAGTCAAGAGCAGTGCTGGACCTCAGGCTCTGTTTACCCCTAGATCAAGCTCTGCCCCACGCCACTGCCACAGCCACAGTCACAAATCCAGAAATGATGGTGTCCACACTGCTTTGGAGTGGGCCAGAGGGCTGTCTTGCTGGGGAGGTCCAGTCCACCTCGCATGGGGCTAAGGCAGTTCAGGGTGAAGGTCAGGGGCTAGCTGAACACTGGAGGCAGTCTGGGCCTGCCTTGACTGTGATTGTGTTAGGACCAGGGCTGGCATTCTGGCATTCTGTCCGTGGTTACTGTGGGCACGACCTCTTCCCAGGAAAGCTGGAGGTGGGTGGTGAGGCTGGTTAATTGAGATGGAAGGCTGAGGGTGGGGGTGGGCAGGCACTTCCAAGCTTTCAGATCCGGTCTGTTCCCGTAAACAAGTGCAACCCTCAGCTCCCTGGAGGGCCTGGGGAGCAAATGTGCGCATCTCTGCCTCTTTCCCAGCAGCTGTTCGCTGGAGCCTGCAGCCCCGCCATCTCCAGCAGCCCTTCTCCATGCTTCCCCCAGCCCCCAGCTCAAGCCTCAGGAAGTGGAGCTGCTGAGAATCTCTCCTCCAGCCTCGCCTCCTGCAGAGAGTGTCCTCTGCGAGAGCATTTCCTGGCCTAATTAAGCTGGGTAATGAGTAGCTAAAAGGGAGGGGATAAAAGCTCTAGGCGGCTTAGAGCTGGGACAGTTTATGACAGGGGCGTCTGCAGCTGGTGACACTCAGGAAAGTTATTTCTCATAACCCTGAGAAGTTGCATGCTGTTTCCACAGCAGAGTGAGCCCAAGGTAAGCACCGGAGGGTAGCATCTTATGGGGCCTGGCTGGAGGATCCTGAGGATGGACAAATGGGTTGGTGCTGTGGGTCTGGAGAGGGACTATCAGAGCTGCAGTGCAGTCACGAGCCACCAGCTTATGTCCTTGGCTGAGGCCCCAGGCTGGGGTGTCCTCAGTGACCAAGTGTGACTCCCCAGGGTTTGAGTTTTACGTTTCATTTGGATGACAGGACTGTGCACCGTGGGCAGTTTCCGAAGACTGTGTCTGGTGCAGAGTAAGGAAATCTGAGCTAGACTCTATCCTGACTCCTCGCTGTCCTCCCTTAAGGGTGTCCTGGGAGATACCAGGTGCCCCAGCAGCCAGGAGTGGACTGGGGGGAGGGGAAGGCTGACACCAAGGCTTGCCTTTCAGAGATTCTCAGGGCCAAGGGAAGGCTACTACTGCCTCCAACCTCAGAACCCAGGTTCTGAGTGGTTCAGGAACTCAGAACCCACTCCAAGGTCACTACCACACACTTTCTGCTTTTGTTTCTGGGTTTCATTGGCTTCTGGTTTTTTCAATGCCTTTGTACTCCTTCAGTCATTGGTGAGGACAGTGCTGTGGTGTGTGGGGAAGAGCATCCGGTCAGGCTCGGCTCTGGAAGCGGCTCAGTCCTTCAGCCAAGTCCCATACATGGGCAGTCATGTGACCTCTCAGCCCACTGTTTCTCCCTGTGAAAGGAGTGGGTTGGCCATGCATAGCCTCCAATAGCCCATGACCTTGACTTTGGGAAAATCAAAACTGGGTGACACTTCCCAGTCCTCCCAAACCAGGGGAACTAAGTGCATCTTTGCTCTGAACAATTTGCCCCATTAGCCACATTGTGGTCCCAAGATGTGTGGGTAATGGGAGGGCCAGTTCCCCCTAAACCCTGTCATCAATATTTTGATCTATTGCAATCTGCTAAGTAAGACCTATTTGGGGCCATGTCCCCATAGCCCCCTTTTTCCACAGGCCAGGTCACGTTGCCAGGATCCCCTCCCACCCTTTCTCCTCCCCAGTCTCTTTCCCCTTCACTTTTCCCCTGGGGTGGGGGTGGGGGTGTGTCTCATAGCCCTATCTATTCTGTTGTCCTCCTGGTTCTTACCCCCTCCCCCAGTTTTATTGCTATATAATTGACATAGATGACATCCAAGTTTCAGTATACAACATGATGATTTGATAAATACTTGCATTGTAAAATGTTTATCTCTCCAGGAAAAGGTAAGGTCACAAATAACCTGGCATTTCCCACTTTTCTCTCTTGCTTTAGTTGGAAAGAGACTGGGTGGCCGGATGCCTGACCAGAGAAGGCACACCTGAGCCGCCTCCACCTGCAAGGAACACCTGGCACACTCAGACTCCCTGGCGGAGGACCCCTGGCATTCAGAGGAGGGGCGAGCAGGCCTGGGGGCTTTTCCTCCAGGCTTGATGCTGGTCCCACCACGGCTATGCAGCCCCCTGGCCACCCCCAGCCCAGCAGCAGCCTACCACTGAAAGTGTGGTCCTGGTTAGAAGACAAAGGGGAAAGGATCTTGTCATTTCCCAGGACACAGACAGCTGAAACCTGATACTCTTGTCAAGCGAGCCCTTTCACTGAGAGGCAGGGAGGAAAGGGAAGGGTTGGGGGGAGAGAAAGAAAAAGAAGCTAGGTGTATGAGAGGCCATTTGGGATCAGGCACAGGAAACCCTGAGCACAGCTGAATGTGAGTACCATGTGGCACCCACCTTGCCCTCGGCCTGATCCTGATTCCCAGTGTGAGAAATGTTCCCCTGGTGTGGAGGGCACCAACAGCTGATGAGGAACATTGGCCACCCCTGTCTCTGCTTCTTAGGAGCCTCTGTCCTGTCTCTGCCCTGCCTTTTGTGTGAAGGGCCAGGGAAGGCTGCTGAGGAAAATGTGCTCGGCCTCGAGGCGACCAATGAGAAACAGTGCTTTTCTCCCCTGCTGCCTAGTCTTGACTTTCTGGGTGGATGAGAAGCAGCTAGTCTCCTGACCACCGATTGTATGGTCAGGAAGGAAACAATGCCAACCTGGCTTGGAAGGGTAAGCTTTGTTCACCTGTGAAGAGTGGTAGGTGTTTATTCGGCAAAGCCACAGAAATTTGGGGGGGCAGCTTTGTGATAAGCTCTGTGCTAGGTGTGGCTCGGGGAGACATAGGCAGCATGCTTGGAAGAGCATCTGTCCTTGAGGTCTGCTTTCAGCCCTCACAATAGGGGAGCTGTAATCAGTCGAGTAAGGAGCCCAGGAGTGTGATGGGGCCAGGGAGTCCCTGTGTACCCTCCCTGTGTGCCATGTGGAGATGATGGCTCTGAGGGGAAAGAGTCCTCCCTGGGTCACCAGGGCCATTCACTGAGCGCCACAGTGCCCCAGGCACTGGACTAGGCTGGAGGTGGGGGTGGGGTGGATGCTGTGTAGATAAGAAAAAGATTTGCTACCCTAGTGGACCATGGGGCCCTACTTATTCTCAGCTGTACACTTTTTATTTTACAGTTCATTTATTTATCTACTTCACTATGTATTCAAAAAGGATTCAAGGTCAGTTATGATTAATGGTAACATACCACAAAATCAAAAACCAGATGAAGGGTTGAGACTGTGAAGGAAGCTGGAGTAAGAGAATTGCACCCAAAAATCTAGGTTCAGGGAAGTGCTGCAACTTTTGAGCCTAAAAATCAGCTTTGAGCTCCCTGCTGGTTATGTCAAAAAGGAAATAATGTACCTGATAAAGAGGAAACATTTTTTGTTCAGGTCCCTTCTTTGGGGAACTAATGTTCAGGCTCATTTCTTCCCACACACTCAGTCTTGATCTAGCGTATTCAGTCTTGCAGAAGCTCAGAACACTTGGCTGCTTTGTGCATGTGTTTCCTGGGCACAAAGGGAGTCTCTGCCTCCTTAGCTGATCAGGCTTAGCCATCCATCCAGCCATCGGTCCATCCCAGTCAGCTCCACTCAGTGTCCTCGCTCAGGGCCAGGAACCTGTGCTGTGCTACACCCCCTCTACTTGGCTGCACTGCCTTCTCAGAGCTCTGAAGTTGCTCCTTATTTTTTTACCCACCATCAGACCCTCATCTGTTTGCCTGGTGCAGAGTATCCAATAAATATTTGCTAAGTTTGTGTGTGTGTAAACATCATTCACGCCAAGTACCATGTTGTCTTACCTGTATTTGCTCATTTACCCCTTACATGACCCCATGGCCCAAGGGCTGTTATAAGTCCACCTGACAGATGAAGAGACTGAGACAGGTGACTGGCCGGAGGGCCCTCCATGCAGACACCAGGTTTGGCCTTAGGTCAGCCTGATTGTGAAGCCAGCAACAGCTCTCCAGGATGACCTTTTTAGGGATTTTTTTTCTTTCTTTTCTTTGCTTTTTTCTTTTCTTTTCTTTTTTTTTTTTTTTTTGAGACTAGGTCTCACTATTTTTGCCTGTGGAACCACAAGCTCTCGTTGCCTGGGGTACCACGCACTCAAGCAATCCCCAGCCTCAACTTCCCAGGTAGCTGGGATTACAGGCGCGCTCCACCACGCTCAGCTATGTTAGCTTTTTTGGGGTCTAGGTCTCTCTATGGGTCCCAGGTGGGACTCGAGCTGCGATCTTTGACCCCAGCCGCTTCATAGGCTGAAGCTTACAGGCACAAGCCACTGTGCCCGGCCTCTTTTCTTTTTGAGACTAGGTATCGCTATTTTTGCCCATGGAACCGCAGGCTCACGTTGCTCTGGGTACCACGCACTCAAGCAATCCCCAGCCTCAGCTTCCCAGGTAGATGGGATTAGGCCCACGCCACCACGTCCAGCTATTTTTGGGGGGGACTAGGTCTCGCTACATGCCCCCGGTGGGACTCTAACCGCGATCCCTGGCCCCGGCTGCGGCTTCCTAGGCTGCCGCTTACAGCCATGCACCACCATGCCCGGCCGATTCTTTCTTTCTTTAAGTAGACCTAACTGTTGGAGGAAAGGTTTCTGTCTCCCTCTCACAGTGGCCACACAGTGCTCTCCATACAGTGGGACCGTGAAAGACTTTTTGGCAATGATAGTGCTTCACCAAGATAGGTGGACAATTACTCTACTGACTTGCAGTACAGGAGGACGGAACATTCTGTGCCCATTACCCAGGTGGTTTAATCACACTGGTGGTGTTCATAAACCTCAGAACTCCTAACTGAAAGGACTCCAGCTCCCCCATCTCCGCCCAGAAATGGCTCATCATGATCATGCTGCTCCCAGGAACAGAGCAAGGACTGAAACACATCAGACTTCTTGAGTCATTTTCCACTTCGAATAATTTCCCACTTGGATTGAAAACTTCACCTCTGCTCAGCAAACAAGGTGAGACAAAGGTTGGAAGGTGGAAATCTCCATCAAGGCTGTGCCCTTGGGGGCGTCACTGGTGGGCTGTGGCTCTCCCTCTCTGCTCAGCAGCTGTTCAGGCAGCTCCCTGGGCCTCCCTGATCCACCATATTTCTTAGAATAGCCGCTCATCCCCTCCTCCATGACCACATCCCTCTTTCTCAGGGGTTGTGAGACTCTCCTTTAAGAGAAAGTTACTGGCGAATACCCACTCATCCTTCTGAAATTTACTGACACCACACCGGGAGCACAGCCTGGGATCAGAATGCTAAAAGGAGGCTTGTGCTCTTGGCTCTTAGCAATGGTTCTCAAGCCTGCAGGATTTTGCCCCCAGGGGGCATTTGCCACTGTCTAGAGACATTTGATTGTCTTGAGTGGGGGAGGGGAGCTACTGGCATCTGGGGCAGAGGTCAGGGATGCTGCTGAAAATCTTACAATGCACAGGACAGAGTTAAAGAACTACTTGGCCTAAACTATTGCTGGTGCTAAGGATGAGAAACCACAGAAGGAAAGGAGAGCTCCAGTCTACTCACGTTCCCCGGGAGAAGTGTCACCTGCCTCCTGGTTCTCAGTCTGCAGAGTCACTATGTTTGGCAGCCTTTGCTCCAGCCACTTCTACTGCTCATTTTCCACTTAGCATTTCCATTTTGTTTCCTGGAGAATTAAAATAAAAGAAAAAAGAAAAGGAAGCCAGGCATGGTGGTGTGTGCTTGTAAGCGACAGCTTATGGAGTGAAGGTGAGGTCTGGGGATCTCGGTTTCAAGTCTTGCCCAGGGCAACACAGCAAGATCTAGTCCCAAAAAATAACTGGGCGTGGTGGCACGCATCTGGGAAGCTGAGGCTGGGGATTGCTTGAGTCCATGGTTCCACAGGCAACGTGAGCCAGAACTAGTCTCAAAAAAAAAAAAAAAAGAAAGTTATTGAGCACCGAGTGAGGGCACCCTTAACGGGAAGTTTGACATCTGTCATTTAACTTCATCTGAAAAACAAAGTTAAATATGTGAGAAGGATAATTATTTCCTTTTCAGCAACAAGAGAGGCTCAACGTGGTCACTTAACCTGACCAAGTTCACACAGCCCTTTGCTACTTCAAACCTGACTCCCAGCTCTCCAATCCCGTGCTCCTGCAACCTTCCACAAAGGATCATTATGCTGTACAGACAGCTTTGAAACAGTGGGTAAGTGGAAGGTTGGTTTGTTTTCCTCCAAATCCACCCCATGCTTTATCCTTAAAACAGAGCAGAGTTCTGAAGAAATGCGAACACTGGGGCACAAAGATAGGCTGGCATGATGTGTTCTTGGTTACAGTGTCTTAAACTTCCAGGAGCTCAGGTGAGCTGAGTATAACCCAAATTTAAAATCTAAATTGCCAAGAAAACCTCTGGGGGATCTCCACCAGTCAGCTATGGGCAAGTCCCTCCCCTCCCTGGGAGGAGGCTCGCTGGGGTTCCTCCTGTCTCCCCCACCGAGGTCTTCAGTAAGGCCTGCTGTTGGCACTGGGGACTTATTAAACAGCACCAACCCAGCTTCTGACTACCAAACTCTGCGTCTGTTGTGACAACCTTTATTATACTCAGAAGAGCAGATTCTGTGTGTGCCTGCACGGTTTGTGTGCACCCCCACATGCTACTAGAAAGGTGGCCTTTATTCAGGGTTTGAACTGGGTCTTAGCCTCCTGGCCCCTCGGAGCTGCTTCCTGCTGCCCTCCAGCCCAGGGATCTGCCTCCTGTCTGCAGTGGAACTGGGCCCCTCGAGGCTTCTGCTCAGCTTAACCCCTTCCTTCCTGCTACCCTGTGAGTGTAAAGGGGCTCTGGGCCAAGTGGCCAGACACTCACAGGCTGCAGGGCTGCGGATGCCATAAACTCATTTTCCTTGGGGTCCCCAGAGCTCAGCGAATTACTTTCAGAAAGCACAACTGTTTTGTTTGAAATAGCTCCGGGAGGAGGGAGAGCCCAGGGCTCTGGCCACATGTTCCTCATTTGCCATTGGTGGGGAGCAGGGGAGCAGGGGTGCTGTGCTGGGGGTGTGCTGGGGAGGCAGGCACAGGAGGGGAGAGAGCAGGCTGCTGCAGCTGCTGCTGCTGGGAAGTTTGGCTTCGGGGAGGAATGGAGGGAGAGAGTGGAGGAAGAAGGGGTGGGACTTGGGGACAGGGGCGGTGTCATGGGGGAGGAGGGAGCAGGTGGTGACTTGTTTATCTGCTCAGCTGTTTTGTGTCCAGGAGCCCGAGAGAGAGGCAGAAGCAGCTGGGAGGAAAAAAAGCCACACGGCCAGGGGCCCGATTGGTCGTTCTGCCTTAGCCACAGGTACTGAAACCAAAGCAAAATCACCAGAGAGTGATTCATAGGGGTATAGCCTCCCCTCCGCCTCCTCAGAAGGGTTTCTTTTGGGCCCATATGCTAGTTTCTGCTGTGCAAACACCCTGGCAATGCCCTCCTTGCCTTGGTGCAACAATAACGATTGGGTAGGCATCCCCACCGGGTTAATGCTGGCAAAATCACACGTAAAAGTTCTAGGCCTCAGTTGGGTGTACTCCCACTTGTGAATTGGCACAATCCCTGGGGACCAAGCCAGTTAGCTCCTAGCCTGGGTGTCAACCCGGACCAAACCAAGGCAGTGTTTGGAAATAAGACAGCTGCCCCCAACCCTGCTCCATGCCCCATGCCTCCCTTCTCCCAGCTGGCCCACTTGGGCTCTCCCTCTTCAGCTGCCTGAGACCCACACAGTGTTACTTCTTGGTTCCTTTTGCACCTGTACTGGTGCCTCATTTACTTGCTGGATTGTTTGGAGGTGAGATTGGGCTGCAACTTAATTTGCCCTGATGTCTTTTGACCAGGTTAGTAAACATACCACCCCTCTCACATGTGAGACTCTGGAAAGCAGTTATGCTTTAATTATAGTGCAATTTCAAGGGTTTTCTTGTCTCTCCCACCCCTCTTGGCTTGTTCTCCATCTTATTATTTCCTTCTTGTTGTTTGTTGGTTTAAATGAGAACAGTTACTGGAACTTCCGTAGATGGCTCCCTCTCACTCCTCCCCCAGAGGCGAATCTGATGCCAGCAGACTTTTTCTGCCTCCCTCCCAGGGCACAAAGCCAGGGTATCTCTGTTGACAAAGGGTCTGCCTCTCTGGCACTGGGCCTGGCGGTTGGGGACAGTATAAGAAGTGCAGATGCCTTTTGCTCGGCCTTGGTTATAGTCAGTATCAGTGGCCACCCGGCTCCTTTAAGCATCCAAAAAAAAAAAACAAAACAAAAAAACCCCAACAACTCTGCAAGATCACAAGTCCCAGCTCGCTGCTCTCTGAGCACAAAGCCCCTGGAACCCTATGGTGCCTGGAGGCAGGAGGAAAAGCTTGTGGGAGGATGAGATTTGGGGAAAAAGGAAGATTGAGCGTGTTTGGTTGGTGAGGCAGCAGAACAGGTCTCTTGGGAGAGACTGGCTGGAGTAGGAAGAGCTGGGAAGGGAGATCAGAAAGCTTAGCTTTAGCTAGTACCTTCTCTGCCACTCCTAACAAGCTCGATGGTCCAGAACCAGACATTCCCCCACAGGAGGCCTCACTATGTAAAATGTAGGATGGAGGCATTGATTCCAGGGTCCTTTCTAGTTACAGATTTTCTAGTTTCCAGAATATTAATTTCTTTATCCTTAGCCCATTTTCTTCTCCAGAGACCAAGTAGCCCAGTTAAATCACCCCTTGATGATGGCTGATAACACACTCAGCTCCAGTGACCACCTGCCACCTTGAACCCAGAGTTTCTGACTCTAACTGTAATCAAAACATGTATCATCAGAAAGTTCTGAAGCCAGACATGGTGGCGTTCGCCTATAATCCAAGCGCTGGGGGGCAAGAGGACAGGGATCACTTGAGTTTGTGGGTTCAAGACTACCCCAGGCAATATAGCAAGACCTGGTTCTCGAAAAAGCAGGGCAGGTGGTGGGCACCTGTAATCCCAGCTACCTGGGAGGCTGAGGTTGGGGATCATTTGAGTCTGTGGGATTGGGACTACCCTGGGCAACATAGCAAGACCTAGTCTCAAAAAAAAAAAAGAAAAAGAAAAAGAAAACTCTGGAAGTTTCCCTGTTATAAGTCAGAGTCTCCAAAGTGCCCCAGGGTTGCTTTTTGGGCATCTTCTGTGCAGATCTCTGTGGACTCATTGGTCCTGCCAACAGACCCATCAGAGAAGTGCTCTCTACACCATGTGACATAAGTGAGGTCAGTGTTCTTTGGCTTCAGAGAGATTCCATTCACTGTGCCAAGGATTTTGTGAGCACTTTTTCTGTGACTGGCATTGCTGTACCCAGAGGAACACAGAACACATGTATGACCTAGTCATACATATGTCTAGTCATCCAAACAGAGTTGGCTGACCTATTGTAACCCAGAACTAACATATGAAACCATTAGAAGATAAGTCTGTCATGTACCCCACATCTCTCCCTTCAACCTGTAAAAACACAGGAAAAGAAACCATTGAGTTGACTAATAATGTATTTCAAAAGGTGGCATAGAAAGACTTAAAAAGACAAAAAAAAAAGAGTAAAGGTGGGATAAGATTTCTTCTTTACATAGTCTCTACTCTCCACCCAACCCCATATGAAAATCATGCGTATTTGGTATGATTTGTTAGGTTATTTTTTTGGGTCAGAGAATTCTTATATTATTAATTTATGTAAAAAAGATTTGAGAGTGCCCAACAAACACCCTACCTCCTTACAAATCTATCTAGTCATACAAGACAGGAATGTTCTACTTTGGGATAGCTGGGGAAACATTTAAGATAGCTGATCATGAGGAATTTATCATGGTAGACAGTACTTGCCTGGGCTTTGTAAAATGAATTTGCAATCATAACAATAATGCCAGCTATTGTTTTCTGAATGCCGGCTACCTGTACCATATATTTTGACAGATGTTTTACACATATTATTTTATTGACTTCTTATATGAGAGAAGTGCTATTAAAATCTCCATTTTATTCTATTTTTAAAAGCCCTTTCACAAAATAACTTTAATACAATTCATAGAAAGAAGAGAAGAGAAAGAATATAGTTAAAATAGTTTCCAACAAAACACCCAAAATTACACATTCCTATCTGGGTAAATGCCCAGCCAAACAGGATTGGCCCAAAGTGGGGCAGTTGATGCCCAAAAGGTTGCCCAAGTCTAAGGCACCTTCTGGTAAGGAAGGAAAGGGGTAAAAGGAGCCAGGCAAGTTTAGAAGGCAAAGTGCAAAATCAAAATCAAGAGAAAGGCTGCTTCCCCACAGGTCTTTCAGCTACTTTCCTGTCTTTTTCAAGTATCTCCTTCTACACTCCCCAAGACCCTGGTACAAGTCCAAAGCTGAAAATCTCCATTTTACTTGAAATAATTTATGCTTAGAGATCAACAAGGGCTTGGGTGGAGCCATTATTCAGAACTATGCCTACTTAAATCCAAGGACAGGGCTACATTCTGGAGAAATCTCAAGCTGTTTTGGCTGATAGGACCACTCAGCATCTGTGAGGCAGTAAGCCAGAGGCCTGGACCCCGACCTCCTATTCCAACCATCTGTACCCTGCTGGGGAAAATCAGCACCTCTGAGTTTAAGTTTGGTAGTTGAACTTCTCAGGATTGGTCTGCTGTGATCTTGGTGTTCTTGAATTCTCCAGTCTATCTTGTTACAGGGCTGCCAACACAGGGTTCTCTGTGATCAGTTCAAGTAGCTGAACTGCTGGGATTCACACTGCTGTTAGCTCATTTCAATTTTATTTAAAAATTTTTGAGCACTGATGGTGAGCAAGACCCTAAGATTGTGATGGAGGTCTTAGTGGTGAGCTATTCTTCTCCAGGCGCTTACCATCCTCACAAATATCCTTACATCCATATTGTTGCTCCACTTCTTTTTCATATGACTTACACGATCATTTTGTTGAGTTCAGGTTGTTTACTGTATTGTATAGAAATGTGCTAGTGTATTAGTTGACTTGGGGATCAGCAACCTTTTTTTTAATCTTTATAGCCAGGTATGACTTTCTATTCTGGTAAAACTACAGGACCCAGCCTTGCTACTGATTGTCTTACTGTGCTCTTTATTTTCACAGCTTTATTAAAATTTGACCAATGTATGACAGCATGTAAGTGTAAGGTGTGCCAGGTG
>PVHY01023648.1:0-20684 GCA_004024945.1 Uropsilus gracilis
CCATATGGAACACTTTCCTTTTCCTCAGATCCTCACGCCAACTCAAGACAAGCCCCGACCCTTCACCTTCAATCCTCTCACACGACGGCCCAAGCCCCCCCACCGCTTCCGAAAGTGTGGGGAGATCGCTGAGTGGAGACGCAGGCCTGCACGGCCCAGGTGCTGTGTCAGCCTATCTGCCGGTTCCGCGGCGTGTACGGCCTGGAAAGTCACATGGCGGTGGGACCAGCCGGCGCCTCCACACTCCAGCTCTCCTCAGAGCGGAACGAGATTGCCAAATCTACTCACCTCCACGAAGAGCAACATGTCTTCCTTCGCTCGGCCCAGTCGTTCTCGCCGCCGCGACTCCAACTGGCTTCCAGGCCCGAGCCCCGATGGCTAGGATAAGGACACTCGCCTGGCCCCTCCACCCGGCAGTGGACCCGGCTCCTCCCCTGCCGTCAGCCGCTGTGGCCTGACCCGCCCAGTCCCACCTCCCTCGAAACAGCAACTGCTTCCGGTTCTAGAGTACAATTGCTTCCGGGAGAAGAGAGCTCTCGGCGGCTAGGTTTTGCATTACCTTTTCCAGCGGCAGTATGGAATGTACTACCATCTGCCCTGGGGGGAGGAAGGGAAGCGGTCTGAGAAGGCACCATTCTGTGACACGGGGGTGTGTGGAAATCTTATTGACGTATTTTAGCCCTGGCCAAGCCAGTAGTTACCGCGGCCGTAATAATTCTTTAGCTTTCATGATTAAGTATCTTGATCTGGTTAAAATGCAGAGCTTGTGTCAAGTGTATTGAATAAGCACCCAACCCTGCTGAGAAAGTTGACGCGCTGAGAAAAGTTGAGAAAAAACCCGTAGTAATAGTAACAATACTAATGGCACCTGCTGTATGCTAGATGTGCTTACTATGTGCCTGAACAATTCTAAGTATTTCATGTGAATTAATCTTAAAACAATCCCATGCAATAAATATATTTTCCCCATTTTGAACTGAGTCCTCTAGGAAGGCGGGTTAAGACATCTTTAAAGAACTTTGCGCCAAGTTAGCCACATCTACGCTTAATAATAATAATTCTTAACAATACTTCGTCTAGACAGCCTCTTCATTGATCTCCTGCCATCAATTCAAATGAAATACAGTAACAGCAAAAATATTTTCATTGTAATTTTCTGATATAGATATGATACAAATTCCGGATTATCTTTACAGAATAGGTTTTGTCCCTCCCTTATCACTCTTCAGTATCCTAGTTGAGACACTCATCTTTTGAAATAGCGTGTCTTTCTTTTCTCCAATAGATTTTTCTATTCTATTTTATTCCATTCTATTTGAAAATTTCCTAAACTGAAGGTTTTATTTTCACCAAACTATTATTTACTTTCAAAAACTTACTATTCTGATCCCATGTACCATAAAGTATTCAAAACAATTGTTATCTCACATTTTCATTTAGATACCAAATTAGTTCCTTTATCAAATTGCTGATACTCTGTCCCAGATGCTCCCTTTTCTGTTGCTCAGTAAAGTCAAATGCCTCTTAATTAAATCAATCTCCCCATTTTTCCCCTGAAATACAATCTCAATACTCACCTCCAAAGCCATGCTTCAAATTGTCTTCCCTATCTGGAATGCCTTCATTTGTCAATCCACCTTTCTTCTCCATAGGTTTTCCCCAAGGACTCTGTTCTCCGTAGATCTCTTCTTCATGTCGCTTATTAGTATTTATTATAGTATACCTTAAAAAAATTTTAAGTTTCTTCACAGATACCCTATCATATATTTTTCACAGTCTAGGCTAATGGTAGCCACATAGTAGTATCTCAACAAATACTTGTCAAATTGAAATGGAACTAGAGATTTTAATTTTGCTTAAAAAAAAACAATCTTCGTTTCCAGTTGCTGATGAATTCCATGCTGCATAAAAATATGAAAGCACAATAATGCTAAATTAGTTTAGTTGTCATGCATTTAGGTTGCTTTTAAATCCTTACTGAAGTAAGCAAGGTAAAGAAATAAAGAGGAAAAAAAGTTGTTTAAGGTTTTCACAATCTAGGGTCATCAAAGTTCTTAATAGATAATTGATACCATCAAGAAATGCTAGGTAATGATGGAGTTTATCAAATATCATATTTATAAAGATTAATAATTCTCCTTAATTATGGTTCTTTAAAAAGACAATACAAACTTCCTTGAATAAATAGACTTAATTGTGATTTAATGGAAAGGTGGTAGATATATTTTTAAATGGGAGTAGGGGGACAATCTAACAATAAAAGTATTCTAGGACTTAGAAAAGTTTCCATAGGAGAGAAGTCTGAAACTATAACATATCCAAATTTTAGACAGTTTCTGTGAAGGAACAAAGAAAGAATATGCTAAATGTTAGAAAATAAAAGTAACATATAGCCTTTGATTTTGAGAAGTTCATCAATTGGTACATAAAGACAAAAAATAAATATACTTCAGTGAGATAAGTACTACAATAGAAAGCTTACAAAATTATTTGAGAACCAGAGGAGGAAGAAACTTAAAACAACAGAATCATAGAGAAGAGAAATATATTTAATTCGCTCTCCACCATATAAATTCATATAGTGATTAATATTTTTAAAAGACAACTATTTTATGATTCCCTACCTCCCTTTCTCTGAAGGATTGGAACAGAAATTATCTACAAGTTTACAATAATAAGTTTTAAGTTCTTACAATAAGGACCAGACACAGGAAATTCTTAGATATATATATATATATTCATAATCTATATAAAATCAAACCCCAAGATGATATTGTATAGTTTATGAATATATACATCTTTTAATATAACTACAGAAACATAGACAAGTCATAAATACATCAAATTCATAGTTGGCATTGACTCTGAAAACAGACATAGGTAAAGAAGTAATGTCAACTTCATCTTCAACTTTGTTAAAAAAGCTGAAACAAATATGACAAAGTGTTAATATTTGTTCTGTGTAGGTGATAGGCACATGGCAATTTGTTACATTAATTTATGTACTTTTTCATATTTCTTAAATTAGAAAAGCTACAAAGTCAACAAAATCACCCTGTCCTTTTATTGCTCCAGTCTACAAAATAATTTCACCACCTCTAAAATCAAAGGAACTACCCAAAGTACTAGTTTTTCAGTTAGAAAGCAGCCTCTAGTGTTCTTTCAGCTTTTCAGAGCCAGCTATGGAACTTCAAAGCTTTCTTCAGTTAATTCCTTAAATGAACAATAAAAAGCAACTAGAATATCTTCTGTATTACTGCATGTCTAGTAAAAGTTGAGACAGCTGAAGAAGTTGTGATGCAATTATTCCATTATAGCCTTAAAAAATTCTTAAGCAAAACCTTAGGAAGAGAAAAGAAGGAGTTACTTTTGATACAGTGGATCTTGAATTCTAACACCTAGATTTCAAGTTCATTTAAGTGGGGCTCTATCTTCCATTTCTTTTAGCGCTCCTGTTGTCTATTCTTTCTACTCTCCCTATCCCACCCCACCCCCACGTTTCTGCCTATCATCACAGCATACGGAATGCCTAGTTCTCTACCGATGGTAAGCATTCTTTAATGTTTGCATCAGTGATAATATCACAATGAATCTAGTGTGACATCACCAGGATTAGAATACCATGATTACCAACCAATTTACTAATATGGTTTACAAGGTAAACCATAACCTCTGATAGCAGGAAATGCCTCTTCCAACTTCCATGTTGATACCTTGTTAGCGTTTGCCTATATTCTGTGAAAAAAGGAAGGAATAAAAGAAAATCACTCAACTTTTCAAAATGTTTACCAAAAAGAAAGATGAAGATGATGACCATGAATCAGGAAAACATGCGGATATCATTATGACAAAACCATCCAGAAAAGCCCTTGATAAACTCATGATCCCTAAACTTGAGGTCCCATTCACAGTACAGGAGATCATTCGTAGGATTCGGCAAGCCCAGGAGCGTAGAATAAATGAGGTAGGTAGTAAATAAGGAGATTATAGATTGCAACTTTTATTTTATAACTTTCCATGACCAGCTACGTTTATTTTAGAACTTTATGTTCATGATATTTGACTGTGTTTTGAGGTGGACAAGGGAGTGAGCCAAGACTTTCTGTCTAATTCCACCCTCCAACAGGGCAGGTGTATGGGAAAGAACCATCTGCTGTCCACTGCTGAAGGAGGGCTAGACTGAGAGGCCCTGCTCCCAGGGCCAAAAATGGGCTTTTCAGACTGACTGGTCAAGACTGAAAAGTAGTCTCAGAGACACTGACGAGGGTAGGTAAGGAGTCAGCATTTACTGACCAGCAGAAAAACAAGAAATGGGAACTCAAGGGAGATGCCTTTTCTATAAAAGCAGCCAACTTGATAAGCTATGGAATGACAGTTCAGAAATGGTTAAATAAAATAAAATAAGTCCAGGTTTATGGCAGCAAGTATCCAGGATATAGTCACCAGGTTTTTTTAAAAAAAATTTTGTAATTATCATACAATATTGGTCATGTTTGTATGGTTGTATTGTTCCCCTTATTCCCCACCCCACTCCCCCTTTCCCTCATCCCCCCTCTGGTCACTCCAACTCCTCTCGATGTAAGCTGTTGGCCCATGCTTGGCCCACCAGACTTTTCCTTTTCTGGAACTATCTCCGTTTTTCCTGGAGTGGACTTGCACTCCTGGACAGCAGCAGATGAAACTGGTCAGATCTCTAGGAGTAGCTGAGGCAAATAGTCAGGCCAAGCATGTCAGGAACTTGTAGGGCAGATGTGGTACACTTCTCCAGGATCCTTTCTGGTGTCTGTCACCAGTTGCTGGTTCTGTGTCTTACTGATATCTGGGTTTGTGAGTTCAATTCCCAGCTGCTGGTGGTGGAGTCATCACTGCTGGGGCAGACTTCCCCAGGTGGTTAGTTCAGTTTCTCTCCTCTCTCCTGTTAGCATTTTTGCCATGGGGCCACAGTCAATCATGGTGACTTTTCCCCACATTGATTGGTAAAGGAGGGAGCCTCTTTCTCAATGAACATTATTGTGGGCCTGGGGTTTGATTCCCCAGGAGGCAAGAATCTGTGACGGCCATCTCGGTTGCTGGTTTCACCTTCCTGTCTCAGTGGTTCCCAACACACTGCTTGTAGCACCCAGGTGGTGAGTGTATCCAGGGCCATCTCTACTTCCTTTCCACTGCATTCTATCTGCAGCTGAGAGACTGGTTTTTTCATGCCTAGCACAGATGTGATTGAGGTTGGGGTAGATCAGAGGGGAAATCCCACCAGCCTGCACCCCAGCAGAGGTGCCCGGCACCCATCCCCTGCCCACATGGAGGCAGAGGCTGGCTTCCCCAGTCTGAGATCCCTGGACCCAGAGTCCCTGAGACCCTGAGGTCTCAGTATAGTCACCAGGTTTTTAAACTTGTTTGCCAGTTCATGGGAATAACAACATTTTGTCCTTGAGCCCTGAACTGTCCTTGTCATAGGACTCTTTCTATGTCAATATAATTTCAACCAATGCTGTATAACAAGCTCCAATTTTATATTAATCTTTCTTACATCAGAATCAATCAAGATTTTTAATATAATATGTACTATTGAGTGATTAGGATAGAAAGAAAGACTATAGCCAATATTGTTATCTAATTTTACAGTTTTCATTTGTTCTTGACTGAACTTTCATCAAATAGCTATTAGCAAGAACGTACAGATTGCTTTGAATTCTACCTCCTTTATATTTCCCCTGAACAGGGAAGTTTTTTGTTTTTGTTTTTTTGATAAGAGAAATCCAAGGACAAATTACAAAGAATTTAAATAACATAATCAAATAGCCCCCAAACAATAAGACTATTCTGTATTCTAGTCTCTCAGAGAGAATATGACAAAATTGTTCAAGTGAAAAAAAAGAAATTAATTTAGGGAAATTTTTTTCCTATGTGTAAATATTGACCTTTTTGTTTGCTGCTTAGACTCATCTCTGTTCCAAAACTGTCCACAACTAGCATCAATAACACATTTGTTTTTAACAGCTTTATTGTGGTATAAATGACATGCAATAAATTGTTTAAAGTATACAAATTTAGATATAAACACCCATGAAACTGTCATCACAAATGTCACTCCTAAAAGTTTCTTCATGAACCTTAATATTCCCTCTTATACCCACCCCTTCCCTATTCCTTCCCTATTTCTACCCCAATCCCCAACCAAACACTAAGCTGCTTTCACACTTTTGATTTTTTAAACTTTTATTAAATTTTATTTTTATTCTTTAAATCACAACCTTGTAGATGGTTTTTGGGATACCTCCCCCTCTCTGGCGCCCCCTCCATTCACTCAAACCCCTCTCTTTGTTGTTTGCTAGTCTGTGTTAAGTCCATTAGTCTCTTTCTTTCCTGTGGCAGTGTCCTCTTATTGGGTGAGGCACTGTGTTCTTGGGACCAGGAGAACCGTTCTAGTAGGTTTTCAGTGTTAACCTTGCGTTGGGCAGCCAGTCTGTATTTATGTGTGGTCTGTCCATGTTTTCTTATTGCTGGCTGTCATCCCCACTCCATTCTCTGTTGTTTTGTTGCTTTACCTTATGGTTCTGGCATCAGGTTTAGGGGTCTCACCCCTAGTCAGTGTCAGCAAAAACGTTTCTCTGTGGGTACAGACATGTGTGAATGGCTGTTGTAGATCATCTCCTCTGCCTCAGTTTGCAGCTTTACTGTGGGGCCAAAGTCCCCACTCTTTGGCCTTCTCCTTTCCCTTGACGTGGAGATGGGTGCTTTGCTCCCCTTGAAGGCATCTCCGAAATGAGGACTTTTTTTTTTTTTGAGACTAGGTCTCACTATTTTTGCCCATGGAACTGCAGGCTCACGTTGCCCGTGATACCGCGGACTCAAGCAATCCCCAGCCTCAGCTTCCCAGGTAGCTGGGATTACAGGCGTGCACCACCACGCCCAGCTATTTTCTGGGACTAGGTCTTGCTGTGTTGCCCTGGATGGTACTCGAACTGCAATCCCCAGACCCTGCCGCGACTCCATAAGCTGTCACTTACAAGCACTCACCACCATTCCCAGCTGGAAACAAGGTCTTGACTCTTCCAGACCTGGTGAGTGCATAGGTGCACTTTGTGACATCGTATTTCTATAGTTTTCTGCAGTCTCGCATGCACTGGTTCTCACCATAGTCTATCTTCTGTGTCCAGCTCAGGTTTGTGGGCTGGATTTTTATCTGGTTCCTCACCATTCTATGATGGAGTTTGTATTACGCATAGTCTTCCTCCTCCTGAAGATTAGCTGGAGAGAGAGTGAAGTGAAAGGGGCATTACCTCCTTCCCCCATGCGCTGGTACCTCCCTGATTGGGGATGGGGCCCAGATGGCTGGTATGTGTCCTCCCAAGCCCCCTTGAAGTAGGGGCTTGACTGAATCATGCCTCGGCCCATTCAGGCTGCAGATGACTGCCCTGTGCAATCTTCCGTTGATGGATGGGGCTAAAACCCCACCAGGGCACCCCTCCCAAGCTCTCTAGGTGCAGGGGACTTACCCGGGGATTGTTGCTACCATTGCTCCCCACTGTCAGAGGAACTCTGATGGCCCCCATACTATTGATTATTTTGCATCTTCAAAGAATTTTATATAAGCAAAATTATATATATGTCTACTGTTTTCTTTGAGATTCAATCACATTCTTGCATGTATGAATAGTTCAGTTCTTTTTATTGTTGAATATTTTTCCATGGCATAGCCTTTTGGGTTGTTTCAAGCTTGAGCTTATAATAAAACAATCAACATGTGTGTACTATTTTAGTGACTTATTTTATGAACATTTCACTTGGGTAAGTAGGTTTGGAATGGTAGGGTCATGAGGTATACATATGTTCAGCTTTTAAGCCACCAAATCTTTTCAAATTGGTTGTACTTTTTATTTTCATATTAGTAGTAAATGAGGTTAATTGCTCTGCATCTTTACCAACACCTGATGTTGTCAGTCTTTTTAATATTAACCATTCCAAAAGTTATATAATAATATCTCATTGTGGTTTTAATTTACACCTTCATAATAACAAATGATTTTGAGCAACTTTCCATGAACCAATTTGCAGTCTCTATGTCATCTTTGGTAGTTAAAATAACTTACCCATAGTAAGTGATCTGTGTTAAGATCAGTTTTAAGTCTCTAATGTATTCTGAATAAAATTCCATAATTAGAAAAGTAATTTACAGATTTTTTTTCATTTAGTGACTTTTCTTCTACTAATGGTGTCTTTCAAAGAACATAATTCCTAAATTCAGTTTATCAAATTTTTAATCATTATTTTTGGGGTGTATTTTATAAGTAAACATTTTATGAAATGAAGTCACATTTTTCTCCTGTGTATTTTTATAGTTTTATACTTTTATATTTTACATTGAGATCTCTGATCCATTTTCCCTCAATCTTTATATATTTGCTTACTTCTATTATATCAGATATACATTTTTTCCAGTTATTCTAATTCCATTGGTTGAAAAGATTATCCTTTCTTCATTGAATTACATTTGCACCTTTATTGAAAAGAAGTTAATCATATGTGTGTGATTAATAGACCCTCTAATCTATTCTCTTGATCTATTTGTCTTGATTACGGAGATTATAATGATTCTTTAAATAGATAGTTTTAGTTCTTTGATTTTTATCTTTCAATTATGCCCAACTTCTTTCATATCTTCCTCTTAATATCTTTCTCCCTCCCCCTCTGAAAGCTAAAGATCAATGGTCAGTTTTCAAGGATTGATTGTATAGTTTGTTTTTATCTGACCCTTTTATTTTTCTATATTTCACATATATGTGACACTGTTGTTACTTATCTCTCTCCTTCTGGTTTATTTCACTTAGTAGAATCTCTTCCAGCTTCATCCATGTCTGGAAAATGTCATAAATTTATCCTTTTGATTGCTGAGTAGTATTCCATTGTGTATACATACCACATCTTGTTTCACTTGTCTGTTTTTGGGTATATGACAAAATATGTAATAGTGTTTAGCCCTGTGTGAAGAGGTGGGTGGGAAAGCAGGTAAATGGCTATATGGGAAAAGGGGGTAGTGATGGATATTTTTTGGTTTTTGGTCTTCCTCCAAAAAAAGATAGTACAAACTAAACTTGTAATTCCAAAATAAATGCAAAGTTAAACTGTCAGTTTGAACAAAGTCCATTTTCTCTGCTTCCAATTTAGGTATGAGTCTTCCTCTCTCAGCTCCATCAGTTGATAAATTAGTCTGAAGATTAGGAGAAAAATTTCATTTGAGTCATTCTCTCTTGGACACTTTGAAATTACCCTCTATTCGGAGATAAATTTATCTTTTTTTCCTGATGAGTCAACCAATATTTTTATTACTCTTTTACCTGTTTTATTGTGATATAAGTGATATGTAATATTGTATTAGTTTAAGATGTGCCACATAATGACTTGATATATATATATTATGAAATGATTATCACATAAGTTTAGTTAACATCCAGCCCCTCACATAGTAACAAATCTTTTCCTTGTCATAAAACCTTTTAATATCTTCTCCCTTCACAACTTTCAAATATACAATACAGCATTGACAACTATAGGCACATTATAAGGTTTGTTTTTTTTTTTTTTTTTTGAGAGTAGGTCTTGCTTTATTGCCCAGGGTACCACAGACTCATGCTGCCCAGGGTACCATGGACTCAAGTGATCCCCAGCCTCAGCCTCCCAGGTAACTGTGATTACAGGCACCCGCCCCGGTGCCCAACTGCTTTTTTGAAACCAGGTCTTCTGTGTTGTCTGGGGTAGTCTCAAACCTGCGAATTCAAGAGATATCCCAAGCCTCTTGCCTCCTGTTGCCAGCACTTGGACAACAGGCATGCACTACCATGCCCGGCTACATTATAACTTCTATCATCAGAACTCATTTGTTACATAACTGAAATTTGTACCTTTTAACTACCATCAACCATGTTGCCCAACACCAACTTTTTTTTTTTTTTTGAGACCAGGTCTCGCTATTTTTGCCCATGAAACCACAGGTTCATGTTGACTGTGGTACCACGGACTCAAGCAATCCCCAGCCTCAGCTTCCCAGGTAGCTGGGATTACAGGTGCACACCACCACGCCCAACTTTGGAACTAGGTCTCACCCAGGGTGGGACTCGAACTGCCATCCCTGGTTCTTGCCGCAGCTTCCTAGGCTGCTGCACGGGTCACTGTACCCAGCCTCCAACACCAACTTTTACTTCTGGCAACCACTTAATGTAACCTCTGTATTTGTGAGTTTGGTTTATGTAAAATGAAATCATACAAGTTTTATCTTCCTCTCATGGATATGAGCAGTAGTACCTAATTGCTATTTTGATTTGTATTTCCCTGATGTTAAATGGTAATGAGCATTCATTCATGTGCATGTTGACTGTGTTTTCTTTAAGTATGTCTTTGGAGAAATGTCTGTTTAGCTCTTCTATCCCTTTTTTGATTGGGTTATTCATTTTCTATTTGTTGAATTGTATGAGTTTTTTGTGGATCTTGGATATTAAACCCTGTTGGATGTCTGAAGTACAAATATTTTACCCCACTCAGTAAGGTATCTTTTCATTTTAATAATTTCTTTCACTTTGCAGAAGCTTTTTAGATTGTGGTAGTTCTGGTTTGTCTTCTGTTGTTGTTTTGATTTTGTTTCCCTTTCCATAAGAGTTATCCTTATCCTTTTTTTTTTTTTTTTTAGACTAGGTCTCACTATTTTTGCCCATGGAGGCTCTTGTTGCCCGGGGTACCACAGACTCAAGCAATCCCCAGCCTCAGCTTCCCAGGTAGCTGGGATTACAGGTGCATGCCACCATGCCCAGCTATTTTTTTGGAACTAGGTCTCTCTACAGGCCCTAGGCGGGACTCGAACCGCGATCCCATAGGCTGAAGCTTACAGGCACGAGCCACCGTGCCTGGCTTCCATAAGAGTTATCCTTGAAACCACTAGTGTGCAGTATTTTGTCAATGCCTTCATCTATGTATTTTATGGTTCACCTCTTATGTCTAAGTCATCAATCCAATTCGAGTTAATTTTTGTGTATAGTTTGAGAAAGTGGTCTGATTTCATTCTTCTGCATATAGTTATCCCAGTTTTCCCAGCACCATTTTTTTTTTTTTGAGACTAGATCTTGCTATGTTGCCCAGGGTACCACAGACTCAAGTTGCCTGGAGTACCACGGACTCAAGCAATCCCCAGCCTCAGCCTCCTAGATTGCTGGGATTATAGGTGCCTGCCACTGCACCCAGGTGCTTTTTCAAGACCAGGTCTCACTATGTTGCCCAGGGTAGTCTTGAACCCACAAACTCAAGCAATCCCAAGCCTCTTGCCACCCAGCATCTGGACAGCAGGTGTGGGCTACCACACCCGGCTCCAGCACCATTTTTTGATAGATTTTCCATTCTTCATTCTATATGCTTGGCTCCTTTGTCAGATTAGCTCCATAAAATTGTTTTACTTATGGGCTCTCAAGTCTGAAACACTGGTCTGTGTGTTTTTATTCCAATTCCCTATTGCTGTGATTGCTAACTTTGTAGTATAATTTACAGTCTGGTAGTGTAATACCTCTTTTGTTTTTTATCAGAATTGCTTTGACTATGCAGGAGTATTTTGCAGTTTTATATAAAATTTAGCAATGCTCTTTGAAGAATGTCTGAGTTTTGATAAGGATTGTATTGAGTAAGATGGCTCTTTTAATTATGTTAATTTCTCCCACGTTGGCATACTAACATAGCTTGCCAGTATTGGTTCTCCCAGTTTGCAGTTCCTTAAAGATCCCAAATAAAAACTTTGTTGTCACTGATCGATAAAACTTGGGCTTAGTGTCAGATTATGTTCAACAGAAAACACAGCTCTAGAAAAACTCTTGCATATGCACTAAGGATTTTTAACTGTTTATATCATTATATGTAAAAGAAGAAATTGGAAACAAATTAATATAGGGTTGGAAAAAATACATATTTACAATAATACTAAACATGCACTTAGTGAAAATGAATGAAACATGTATTCAACACAGACAAACTAAAAGACACAATGCTGAGGAATAAGATAAAAATATAAAGAGTCATTTAAAAGCAGGCAAAACTTTATGTGTGTGCATGTGTCCAGGCAGGGAAGATTTTACCTCTACCCATTTGAGGTTTTCAGCCAGAACTTTAACAGAAGTACAGATTAACAAGAGAAAAAGAGTTTATTAATGGGTGCAGTATATATTACACAAGAGAAACCTATTATTAACATTTTCAACAAAGAGTGGACAATGGAAAACAATTTTAGGCTTCCATTTTCCATTGAAATTGTGGAAGGAAACTAACAGAGTTAGGAGAAACTAATGGAACAATTTGCAGATTCTTTTGGTGTTGGCCTTGTCTCCAATAAAAGTAGAGTTCATATTCTGCCTTTAGGTAGAAAAAGTGTAATGAGTGTTATTCCTGTGTTTGTTGCTTCTTAAATTGCCTTCAGTTCAAAATAACTATGTCAAATAGGCATTTGTCACATAGACTATATCACATATAGATACATAGAGACTGATAGAATATATTACATATAAGGAGATATAGTCTGGTTTTCTTCATCTGTTACAAATTTCCACAACTGAGTGATATAAAACAACAGCTATTTTTTCATAGATCTAAAGGTCAGAGATCTGAAATCTGTTATTTGGCTGAAATCATGTCACGAAGATTGCACCCTCTCAGAATCTCAGGGAGAATACATTTCTTGCTTCTCCTAATTGCTGTTGTCTTCCAGTGACTTGGTGAGGCCAAATCACTCTAGTCTTCAAAGCTGGCATCTTCAAATCTCCCTCTTCTTCATCTTCATATTTAGCCTCCTCGCCCTGTGTCTACATGAAATCACTTTCTATGACTCCCTCGACAAGAGCACTTGCTATTGCAGTAGGGTTCACCTTGCTCTAATCCAGGATAATCTCTTCACTGCAAAATCATTAATTTAATCATATCTGCACAGACCCTTTCCATACATAATGTTTACACTATCCAGGAACCTTAATTCTGTTTCTTCAGACAGAAAATGGATATACAAGTGTTTATTTTACTATTATTTTTTTATCTGTACCACACGTTCTGCCAATTCCAGTTTAGACACTCTAATTATCATGAATTATCATGAATTCTCTATCCACCCTCCAGCTGTGACCTTTTCACATCTGTGGCACATAGTTAGCACTTAAATAACTGGTAGCCTTTTATCCATTTTTTAATTGGGTTATTTGCTGTTGTTGGCTTTCAAGTTTTTTGTTTTTTGTTTTGAGACTAGGTCTCACTATTTTTGCCCATGGAACCGCAGGCTTATGTTGCCCGAGGTACCACAGACTCAATCAATCTCCAGCCTCAGCTTCCCAGATAGCTGGGATTACAGGCGTGCGCCTCCACGCCCAGCTATTTTTTTGAGACTAGGTCTCTGGCTACGTGGGCGGGACTCGAACCGCCATCCCTGGCCCCAGCCAGCCATGGCTTCCTAGGCTGCCACCTACAGGCATGCGCCACCATGCCCGGTCTGGCTTTCAAGTTTTATTTCTGTATAGAGTTGTAGCTTTTTATAGATTGTGGGTATTAGCTTTAAATGTATATATGATTTGCCAATATTTTCTTCCATTCCAAATGTTTCCTTTTCCTATGTTTTTTGTTTTTGTTGTTGTTTTTTAAGACTAGGTCTCTTATGTTGCCCAGGGTAGTCCCAATCCTGCAGACTCAAGCGATCCCCAGCCTCACCCTCCCAGGTAGCTGTGATTACAGGCACCCACCACTGTGCCCGACTGCTTTTTCAAGACCAGGTCTCGCTGTGTTGCCCAGGGTAGTCTCGAACCTGTGAACTCAAGCGATCCCAGGCTTCTTGCCTCCCAACACTTGGACTACAGGCACACACCACCACGCCCAGCTACCTTTCCCTATGTTGTGTCCTTTGATGCACAAAAGTTTTAAGTTTGGATTCTTCCAATTTATTTTTACTTTTGCTTGTGGTTTTGTTGTCCTATGCAAGAAATCATAGTCAAATCTAGTATCATGAAACTTTCCCTCCGTCTCCTCTTCTCTTCTATAGTTCTTAGGTCTTGTACTTATGCTTCTGATCCACTGGTTAATTTTTATGGTATAAGGGCAGAGTCCAACTTAAGTCTTTTGCATGTGGCTATCCAATTTCCCCAGCACCATTTGTTAAAAGATTGTCCTTTACTTTTTATAAGGTTTTGGCACTCTTGTCAAAAATCATTTGACCATATGTGTAAAAGTTTATTTCTGGGCTCTCTATTCTATTCCACTGGTTTAAATGTTTGTATTTATGCCATTTTGTGGTTTTATCTTTTAAATTTTTTTCATTTATTCAAATTTCTTTTTTTTTAAATTTATTTTGTTCTTTAGATCACAACCTCTGGAAGTGTTTTTTTGGAATACCTCCCCCTTCCTCCTCCCTCCGGTGCCCCTTCCATTCTCTCACACCCCACTCTTTGTTGTTTACTAGTTGTGCTAAGTCCATTAGTCCCTTTCTTTCCTGTGTCAGTGTCCTTTCACTGGGTGAGGGGCTGCGTTGTTGAAACCAGGCGAGCCTTGCTGGTAGGTTTTCAGTCTTAAGTTTGCCTTGGGTGGCCAGTCTGTATTCATTTGTGATCTGCCCATGTTTTCTTGCTGCAGGCCGTCTTCTCCAATCCCACCTCCATTGCTTTGCTGTTTTTCCTTATGGTTCTTTGTCAGATTTAGGGGGTCTCGCCCCCAGCCAGTGTTGGTCAAGAAGTTTCTCTGTGAATGCAGGCGTCTGTGAATGGCCCTGGAAGATCATCTCCTCTGCCTCAGTTTGCAGTTTTGATATAGAACCGATTACCCCATCTTTGGTCTTCCTCTCCTCTCCCGTAGTGTGGGGAGGGTGTGTTGTTTTTCTTGAAGACATCTCCAAAATGAAGTCCCAGGTCTTCTTGGCCCGGTGAGCCCATAAGTGCGCATGGTGACATCGTGTCTCTACAGTTGTTTCTCTTGTCTCGCATGCACTGGTTCTCTCAGTTGTCCATCTGCTGTGTCCATCTCAGGCTTGTAGGTTGGATTTTTGCATGGTCCCTTGCCCGTTCTATGTTGGGATTTGTGTTGCGCATGTACTTGATCCTCTGAAGTTTAGCTGGAGTGAGAGTGAAATGGAAGGCCACCCCCTTGCCAGTACCCCCCTGAGCGAGAGCAGGCCTGGACGGCCAAGCCTGCACCCTCCCATGCTCCCCTTGGGCAAGGAGCAGAGGGCAACATGGCTCAGCCAATCTGAGCTGCAGATGGCTGCCCTGTGAAGCAGCCATCCGCTGGTGGGTGGGGCCAGCTCCCCCACCCCATTCCCCCTCTGGGCTCACCTGACTTAGGGGGTTTACCCAGGAACCTTGACCCCTTTTGCTCCCCGCTGGCAAGGGAGCCCCGACGGCCAAGGACCTGGGCGCACAGATAGCCCTGGGGTGGCAGCTTGCTGGCAGGTGGGACTCCCATTTTGTGGTTTTAATGCTATAAATGTGTAAGTACGTTTTGAAAATGTGAACTGTGAACTTTCCAATTTATTCTTCTTTTTCAAGACTGTTTTGGGTATTCAGGGACCCTTGAAGTTCCGTATGAACTTAGGCTGGGCACAGTGGCTTGTGTCTGTAAGCTTCAGCCTATGAGGAGGCCAGGCCTAGGGATCACGGTTTGAGTCCCGCCTGGGGCCCGTAGCGAGACCTAACTCCAAAAAACCTAGCTGAGCGTGGTGGTGTGTGCCTGTAATCCCAGCTACCTGAGAAGCTGAGGCTGGGGATTGCTTGAGTCTGTGGTAGCCTGGGCAACGAGAGCCTGCGGGCAAAAATAGCGAGACCTAGTCTCAAAAAAAAAAAAAAAAAAAAAAGAAGTTCCATATGAATTAGGATGAATTTTTCTGTTTTTGCAAAAATGTCATTAGGATTTTGATAGGGATTTCATTAAATCTATAAATCAGTTTCATAGTATTGATGTCTTAACAATATTGTTACTCATGAAATGAATAAGACATGAAATGTCCATTTATTTGTGTCTTTGATTTCTTTCAGTAGCAAATATATAAGTATTTCACCTCCTTGTTTAAGTTTATTCTTATAATGCTATCATAAATGGAATTGTCTTCTTAATTTCTTATTAGATTTTCCGTTGATTTTTATTAAATAATTTATAATTTATTAACTTAATTCACATCTTTTCACCCACCACCTCCCCTCCCTGACCGCTCCCCCACATCCCCCCTCCCCAGCTATGTTCTTTAGTTTGGTTGTTAGCTTGTTTGGACTTTTCTTCCTAGTCTTTTGTTTTTCCAATGTCCCATGTATTAGTGAAACCATTTGGTTTCTGTCTTTTTCTTTCTGACTTGTTTCTGCTAATATGATTTCTTCTAGGTACATCCATGTTGCCACAAATTCATCAAATTTGTCATTTTTAATTGATGAGTAATAGTCCATTGTGCATATATTCCACATCTTTTTCATCCATTCATCTGTTCTGGGACACATGGGTTATTTCCAGCCTTGCAATTATAAATAGTGCTGCAGTAAACATCTGAGTACAGGTGTCTCTTCGTATAAGTATTGAGGTCTCCTTTGGCTAAATTCCCAGTAGAGCAGTTGCTGGGTCAGAGTGTCCATTGATAGTGTAAACATACAAACAACACAATTTTGTGTGCATGATTTTGCATCCTGAAAATTTGCTGAATTCATTTATTCTAATGTTTGTTTTTTCTTGTGTAGATTTTTAGGATTTTACATGTATGGTCATATTATCTATAAACTTATAATTATTCTTTCTCCTTTCCTTTTAGATGTCTTTTATTTTTTTTTTTTTTTTTGTCTCTGGCTGGAACTTCTAGTAGTGTATTGAACAGAAATGGTGAAAGTGAGCATCATTGCCTCGTTCCTGATTTTAGAGTTAAACCTTTCATCATTGACTACATTAGCTCCAGATTTTTTCATATATGGCATTTATTGTGCTGAGGAAGTTTCTCTCTTTTCCTAGGTTTTTTTGTTTTTTATCATAAAAGATGTTGAGTTTTATCAAGTGCTTTTTTTGTACCAGTTGAAATGATCATGTGTTTTGTTTTTTGCTGAATCATTCCTCCACTTGAAACAAATCCCAGTTGGCCATGATGTATAGTTCTTTTAATGTACTGTTGAATTCAATTTAATTTTGCTTTTTTTGCAGATTTTTGCATCAATATTACCAGGAATGTTGGTCTATAGTTACCTTTTTTTGTTTGCTTGTTTTGTCTTTGTCTGGCTTTGGTATCAGAGAATTTTGGTCTCAAAGAATTTTGGGGAAATGCTACTTTTCTTTCAATTTTCTGAAATAATTTATAAGAAGTTTGCATTAGCCCACGCTCCCCATGGTCCCGCGATGATGGGACCCCATGCACCAGTCCTGTCCGCCTCTGGAGGGTGGGTGAGATGGGGCTTTCGCGTGTGAGGGCTGCGTGGGCCAGTTTTGGCCCATGCCTGTGGCAACCTGGACATCGGCCGCCTGCGTGACTGGCCTTCATCTCCCTGGGTGGGGGGGAAGGGGCGTGGCCGGGGGCTGCTTCTGGGAATGGCTGGGGCAGCCTGCGGTACCGCACACCTGAGTCCTGCTGAGAAGCAGAGTACAGTGTGTGGGGTGGGGGTGTGGGGGGATGGGGCAGTGGGGGGGTGGGGGGTGGAGGGGGTTCGCCACAGTCCCCTCTCGGTTAGCTTCCACTCCGAGCTGCCCACACCAGCAATAAGTAAGTACATCGAGACAAACTTTAACCACAGAAACAGAAGAGGCAAGGAACACCAAGAAAGACTTTAAAAACAAACGCCTCTAAGGCAGTACTCAAAAAGAGCAAGGCAAGTTCACAAAGCACTGAACTGTGAGAACAAACATGAGAAAGAGTTATGCGTACCAATCACTGGGGAACTACGACCATAAACCTGGCACAGAGATGAAGTCAATAAAGAAGAGCACACTCCCTTTGCCAAAGGAAGGATGCCTACAGAATGGCAGTGGCCCAACAGCAAAACTCCTAAAAAGGAGGCTAGGAGACCTACCATCAGCTGATGGCTGTCCCCATGGAGGAGCAGCTCTACCAAAACATAAGACTGGGAATCAGGTCCCCAAAGCCAAAGACCTGAAACATAATGGGATGGAGCAGCAAAACAAGGCAGAAAACAACAGAAAGAACAGCCACCAAGAAACAAGAAGCATGGATACAAGCCAAAGGCGCTCAGAATGGCCAATGAAGATACTGAAAAAAAAAAAAAAAAAAAAAAAAAAAAAAAAAAAAAAAAAAAAAAAAAAAAAAAAAAAAAAAAAAAAAAAAAAAAAAAAAAAAAAAAAAAAAAAAGACCAAAAAGACTAAAGGGCTAAACATGGACAAACAACAAAAAGAAAGAAGGCAAAGAGACCAGAGGGAACATGGTGGGGTGGGGTAATCCCATGGGGATCAACAATTATGCAATCACGTATTGTACAAAATCCAAAAATAAAAAAATATTGTAATTTAAAAAAAAGAAGTTTGCGTTGGTTTTTCCATTACCCCCATGTTATGTGTTAGTTTTTAGTGTTATTTTTCATTACTGGATTATCAATGTTGTCTCTGTTCTCCTGTGTTACTGACTTAAATTTGCTGCATCACCTTTATTTCCAGTTGCAATATTTCCAGCACCTAACATCTGACTACTCCTTTTGCATGATTTTGTTTGCAAAATTCAAATGATGTTATTATCATAAAGTATGGAGTTTAGTTTGTCCGAAGCTAAATTAAAATAATTGATAAAATTGGAAAGGATAGAGTAGTGGTTCTTCATTATCAGACTTACTTTATAAAATATATTTGTGATGTCTCTTTTATTCTTCTGAAATGAAATTCATAGATGAGTTACCTAAACTCATGCTTTTCAGAAGTTAGTATAAATGTGAGAGTAAAATAAAATGAATGTAATTTTTTGGTGATTATATTTTTTCTTACATCTTTATATACACGGACATAATTTATCATAACACACACCTCAATGTGTGAATTCTGCTTTTTTTTTTCTTTCTTTTTTTGTTATTTGCAATGTGTGAATTCTAGGTCAAACTTCTCTAGTAGATTTAATTAGTAAAGGAGTAGACACAGGCTTGTACCTATATGTGGTATTAAAGAAAATGCTAAAGCTACATACAAATACAGGTTTATTGTACTGGCCATATATATTATTAGCACTAGTGCACTGCTGTTGGTCCTATGATGTTGCAGATTGGTGACATTTTACTAGAGACATTCTAAAGAACATTTGCCCGTTTATTTATATAGTAATTTCATTTCTGGAAATTTTAGTATGTAATTAAACGAGGCAAAAATACTTTGTGCTTTTAATTTCTAGACTCAAATAATTATCAACAGCTTTTTAAAAACATAAATGAACATCCCATGGGACCATCAAAATTTATAGAGGGCCAATTCTTCATTCATTGTGTGCGCCGCCTTTATACCAGAGGATAGCTAACATCTTTTACTAAATATCAATAAATCCTCCCTCCCAGCCATTGCTACAGCCAGAAATACTTCCCACAAATTTCCAATTGCCACACAGAAGGCAATAATTACCATCAATGATAACTACTGGGATAAAGCGATGAACAGAGGAATTTGTTGATAGACTCTTGAGCAAAGAAAATGAAATGAAAGTCACATTGAGAAATATTCTGAAAGTTGCTTTCTAGGAATGAGTTGTAAGGGAAAAAAAATCAACTTTTATTATTAAGTAATTAGCTTACTTATAGTAGCATGGCTTATAAGGTATTTTAATTTATGCTGTATACCTCATATCGCCTTTGAATTTAGTATCGCCACCATTTTACAGACAAATGCACAGACAACTCAGAATAAAGTCATTTGCTAAAAATCATGTTAACAAAAGATCTGGGTTAGGATACATATTATAGTTTTTAAGCCCAGTCTTCTTTTCCTTAGATCATAGCAACTCTAGAATGATAAAATGAGGGGGGAAATTTTTTTTAAGAAAAATGTGACATCCACAATCAAGTTAGAATGAGCAGGACTTTGATTGGACAGCTATATAGAGCTGATACAAACATTCTGGGAAAGTGACCAAAGCTTATTGTCAAGCTGGGGATGCATTAATATATTCTCTCTTCTTATCCTTATAGCAAATTAATATGCAAGTGAATGAAATAATGACCAATGTACAACGGATAATAAATCGCTACACAGCTGGTGAGAACATACACTCTGGAAGGAAAATCTCTCTCACAGAACACAAAAGACGCAGAAACAGTTTCCTGGAAAAAATAATGAATTGTATTACGTCTGCTGAAACGACAGAAAAGACTCTTGTCTCCATCCTCGCCTGGTTGGAAGAATGGAGTAAGTTTCACGGGAAAACCTGAAAGTTAAGTTAGAGAACAAAATCTGTAAGTGAAATTTGAAGGATTAATTAGACAAAAGAGGACAAGACTAAGGAGGGTATTTAGAGAATAGTTGTCCTCTGTCCTAGTAAGAATAAAATAGAAAGGCCGGGCACGGTGGCTCGTGCCTGTAAGCTTCAGCCTATGAAGCGGCCGGGGCTAGGGATCGCGGTTCGAGTCCTGCCTGGGGCCCGTAGAGAGACCTAGTTCCAAAAAACAGCTGGGCGTGGTGGTGTACGCCTGTCATCCCAGCTACCTGGGAAGCTGAGGCTGGGGATTGCTTGAGTCTGTGGTACCCC
>PVHY01023649.1:0-20664 GCA_004024945.1 Uropsilus gracilis
TAAGATACATGATTTGTCAAGAATTGAGGGTAGTACACAATTGACTGAAGTTTGGAAAACAATGGGTTAAAACTCATAGCTGGATGAACATTGAGGAAGAGGGCCTTTGAAAGCTCAGGGGCAGGGGAAGCAAATAGGTAAGTTCATGAAAAGGAGGCATGGACAATATGAGAATTGTCACATCACCCGAGGAAACTGAGTCACACTTGAGTTGGAGCCAAACTCTGAGTTACTTTCTGATACTTTCATCTAATAAGAGTCTGTTCCTGGGAGGTCGGTCTCCCTCTCCTCCAAGACTACCAGTCTGGAGAGAGTATAATGATATCTACCTTAGCTCTTAGGATTTATACCCAACTTGTCATCATTCCAATAATCTTTACTCATTCTTACTCAGTGCTGCTATTCCTAGTCACCTATAAAATGTCTGTTAGAAGAGGGTATTTCGAATTTGACTTTCTCAGGAATTTTATGACAAATTTATACTTTTGCATGGACTCAAACAATCCAAGAGGTTGCAGAACATTAGGGATCAATTAGATATGATGATGGTGGACCAAACTCGCTGGCAAAGATAAAGACAAAAATAATAATATATGTTGCTGGCAATGGTGTATGCGAAACATAACCTTTGGAGGAAGGGCAGTTAGGCAATATATATTACAGAGCTCTAAAAATTATTTACCTCTTGACTCAGCAGTTTTACTATAGGAATTTATCCCCAGGAACTAGCCAGTCCTTTGCTCAAAGACCTTTGTACAGGGTGTATCACTACTGTTTTTCATTGTGAGAAATGTAAAGTGATGCAAATGTCTAGAAGTTGGGATTTGGTCAAGACAAATTTAGTGAACTTGTAGGAGGAATATTAACTAGTCATTAAAATTCAGTTTACAGTTTATAACAAAGGAAATTTTCAACAATACTGTGTTTGTACTAAGTATGAAAAACTATAAAATATACACAGTGAAGTACTCTAATTGAGTCTCACCAGCTGCGATCAGTTTAGTCTTTTCTTCATTTATCAAATGTCTTGTTACCAACACCAGATGCTGGTTAGCTTCTGGGGAATATTACAATGAACTATAGTTAACCATTTATGTGACAACTATACAGAGAGGTACAAAGGACACATTTAGGGTGTGGTGGAAGCACATGTAACAAGAACACCTCACCTGAAACACTCTGAAAGTTAACCCATAAACAGAATACCGAACAGAGGCTGGGGCCCAGTGAAGCTCTATAAATAGCTATTGATTGGCTGACTTTCTTCCAGGACAAATGTCCCCAACTCAGCTCCATTCTGGGAAGCAGTGGTCCCACAAGAGCAGGACCACAAATTACCCTCCCTTTGGACCTCCTATTCAGATGTGAAGCTGCTTTGAAGGAGCTGGGGGGCCCCTCCTTCCTTCATGGTTATTTCTCTCCCAGCTGGCCTGGTTCCTCTTCCCAGTGTCTGTATATCATGGGATAGAGGTTGAGAAGTGGGAGCTGGGGCTGTTTGCTGATGTCTCCAGAGCTAATTCTCTCAGTATCCATCCCCAATCTTGTCCTACCTCCTGAGACAAGATGCTTTGTAATGATCTGCTTTGTCTTCCTGGTCCCTTGAAAAATAATTCCTTATCTCCCAATAATATCTTTTTAGAGGGTATGGAGTTGTGAAATGAAAAACTAATTACCAATGGGACATAATCTCTCTTATCCTTTAGTTTTAGTGGAAATGTTTCCCAGTGTGGAATAATGAGGAACATAATTATCTCCAGTGAGTGCCTCATCCCTGAGAATTAAGGTGAGCTGTATATCACTTTTCATTCAGCAGGATAGCTGTAACCAAACACAGATAAATGCAAGTGTTGTTGAGGATGTGAAGAACTAAGAACCCTCATACACTGCTGGTGAAAACGTAAAATGGTGCATTGAAAAAGTTAATTTTGGAAAAGGTTGGACATTCAGCTACCATTTGACTCAGCAATTTGATTTCTAGACACATTCCCAAGAGGAATGAATATTTGTTCACAGAAAAACTCCTACATGAATGTCTATTCATAGTAGCCAAAAGGCAGGAAGAATCCAATGTCCATCAACTGGTGAATGAAAAAGCAAAACGTGGTGTGTCTATACAATGAGAACTGGAGTACTGGCATATGGGACATCATGGAGGAACCCTGAAAATAGTATGCAAGTGAAATAAGTGAGTCACAAAAGACCACATATTGCATAATGTCATTTACATTAAATGTCCAGAATAGGTAAATGTTTAGAGACATAATGTGGATTAATAGCTGTCAAAGGCTTGGGGGAGGTAGGAAGATTGGAAGATGATGCTTAAGAAGTACAGTTATCTTACCAGAATGATAGAAATTTTCTAAAATTGGCTGTTGTTATAATACATCAAATTTAAATGAACAAATTATATGAAATATACAGTATACCTCAATAAAGCTGCTACCAAAAAAAAAAAAAAAGATTAAAAAATGAGCTGGTAGGGATTTGCTGATAACTTCTCCAGGGAAATTTTAGAAAGATCTGCCTTAAATGAAATGTTCATTCAGCCGTGTACTAGGCACACAGTCCCTCACCTGTCAAATAGACAAAACCACGGAAAAGGAAGAGAAACCTATGGACTGAACATAAATCAACAAACAACGAGAGAGGAGTCTGAGTGAATGGATGGGCCATAGGGGTGAGGGGGGAAGGCATTCCAGCAACCATTTATCTATGTAAGAAATTAAAAATAAATAGATAAATAAATTTTTTTTAAGAATTAAAAAAAATGTTTATTCAACAGGGACCTCCCTCTGCTTCCGTATAACGTTTTGCAATTACTATTAATCTATACAGTTCAAAGGCCGGGCATGGTGGCGCATGCCTGTAAGCAGCAGCCTAGGAAGCTGCAGTCAGGGCCAGGGATCATGCTTTGCATCCCGCCGGGGACATGTAGCAAGACCTAATTGCAAAAATATATAGCTGGACATGGTGGCGCACACCTGTAATCCCAGCTACCTGGGAAGCTGAGGCTGGGGATTGCTTGAGTCCGTGGTATCCTGGGCAGCGTGAGCCTGCGGTTCCATGGGCAACAATAGCGAGACCTAGTCTCAAAACAACAACAAAAAATAATCTATACAGTTCAGAAGAGCTATAGAAACATAGCTATTACTATTAATAACAACTTATTCTTAAAAAACACCTATCATATGCCCCCTTTCTACTTGGTTCTAGATAGTTTCCAGTAAGTTCTATGTTACTAGTACTTTTACTGCCAACACTTCCTCTGAATTAACTAATTGATTGTAAAGCAACTTTGTCTTAAAAGATAAAATAACTGTTTGACAGTTTGGTTCAACTGACATAGTAATCCCATATTTATATGACATAAATCTTAGTTTTCATAATGGTTTACAAGTGCCAAGTAGACACAATGGTCTTAAAATAGTAGATGATA
Organism: Uropsilus gracilis; assembly: GCA_004024945.1. Lineage (NCBI taxonomy): Eukaryota > Metazoa > Chordata > Mammalia > Eulipotyphla > Talpidae > Uropsilus > Uropsilus gracilis. The sequence continues at coordinate 3,437 of PVHY01023649.1, forward strand.
GCAGTTTCTATATCTCTATAACTCAGTTGCATACTATCCTAGAAAATAATGTATCAGTTTGCAAATACTTTGGTAAATATAGCCATCCTTCCCACCTGTCAAAACCAAAAGTTTACCAAGCTTGGCAAATATAAAAGAAGCCGTTGGTAATTTATAACAGTCTTCAGGAGCAATATCAATTAGTCAATTTAGAAACAGCAGCTTGTTCTCTAGTACTATCTTTGCAAAATTTATCAATCAATATTAGAGTTGATGGCAAAAAAAAAAAAAGGATCAAGCTCCTCCTGTCACCTCAATAAAAAGCAGTCATATGATTTCTGCTGAGTATAAGTTTCTTGAAAATGATGAACACTATTTACTATTTACAAATTAATCACATTCAATTGAAAGTTAGGTGAGTGATCCTCAACTGCACACTAAAATAGATTTTGAATACAGAAATTTTTTTCACATTTGCATTGAAATCCAAAAAGTACTCTTTGAACCTATTGTTTAAGTTCGGAAAATATTCTGTTGCAACTTTGTGGTGAAAAGAAAGATATTACTCCTCATTTTAACTTTTGACCACCAGACATTACACAAAGCAGCCTGATATGTGATCAAACATTAAAAAATGACTTTACACAATATGAAATTTTCATCTAAGTGCTATTTTGCTTTCTAGCCACAAATTAAATTCACTAAGAAGTATTACCAAGTCTTCAGCAAAGAAATAATTTCAAAAGTCACTCTTGTTTGATAAGAGGTTGTGAGTGGTTCCTTCACTTAGAAAGAACTTAATCTTGGCCTTCTGCTCCAAAGTTTATGATAGAGTTTTACTACTGTCAAGTTATCAGAATGTTCATAGGGTTAGTCAAGGCATTGGTTTCTATTTCTGACAAAAACTCACAGAATCAATAGTGGTTAACTCCAACAACAGTGAATGATGTTCACTGCTGACACAACTGGTTTAATAACACAATACTTTCAAATATATTCCACAAAATACTTACTCATGAGTAATATAAATAACTAAGTTTTAAATACCTTACATTTCCACAGTCTTCGTAAATGAATCCAACTGCAACTTTTTGTACTCTGCACATTTCTCCCGCCATCCATTATAACATACCTAGATTCTACTTCAGTTTATACTGAAATAGTGTTTTCTCAGTTTCTTTGAAAGTAGTCTTATTTTTAAAAAATAGTGTACTGAGTATAAGCACCCATTAAGGCATGCCACTGCTTTTTAAAATGTTCTCATAGTTTTTCCATAGAGGTTAATTCTCCGGTTACTTCACACTCATCATTGACACCTTGAATAAACAACTGTAATGTGTACATCTATCAGCACATCAAGAGTCAAGGAAAATAAGCCAGGTGCATTGCCATTCACCTGTAATTCCAGTTACTTGGGAGGCTGAGGCTAGGAATCACTTGATTCTGCGGGTTAGAGATTACCCCGGGCAACATAGCAAGACTTAGTCTCAAAAAAATAGCTGGGCATGGTGGCATGTGCCTGTAATCCCAGCTACCTGGGAGGTTGAGGATAGGGACCAGTTGAGTCCATGGGTTTGGGACTACCCCTGGCAACATAGTGAGATCTAGTCTCTCTAAAAAAAAAAAAAGTCAAGGAAAACCACTCAAAAATTATTGTTTACTGACTATTGATACTGTTTCCAAAGTTTTCAACAATCTGAGCAATTGCTTTAGCTGAAATGGTCTTAAATAAATTTCTTTCATTTGAACATGTTACTTTGGCTGCTGCATTCAAATACAAATTAATTAACCCATCCTTAAACTGCTTTCCTTGCTTGACTAATAAACAAGTCACTCGGATACTTGCTTTGGTGGCAGCCTCATACTTGCTATTTAATATGATAAAGAGATTCTGTTGTAATGAGACAGTTCATTGAAAATTTTCTATTTTTTTTTGTGAACAGTTCCTTTCTCAGATTTGGAAATGTGATATGTCTAGTAATTTTAACAAAATTATTTTAGCAAAAATTATTTTAGCAAAATTATTTTAGCATAATGAACAAAGCCTTGCCATCTAATTTAATAACAAAATAATTCATATTCCATACTCCAAAATAATCTGTACCATGATTATTTGGACATTCAAAGTCCATTTTTCTTATTTTGATATGATGGAAATGCACCGGTAATTTCAAAAAGAAAAACAAGGGCAGTGGTATAGTCAGATGCATGACATTTGAAACACTGTTGAGTTTTGCCTGCATCACTGTGCCACGTGGCCTGCTAAGGCAGTGTGAGGTGATGAGAGTGTCATGTATAATCTGTCATGACTGCGCAGCTCTGCTACTGTAGTGTAAAAGTGATCACAGATGATGTGCAAACAGATGAGTGTGGTTGTGACCCAGTAAGACTTTATCAACACTAAAATTTGGATTCCATATAATTTTTATATATCATAAAATATGCTCTTTAAATTTTTTTCCAGTGTTAAAAAAAAATAACGAAAACTGTTGGCTTGTCTTAACAAAAACAGGTAACTGATTGAATTTCACCCACTGGATATAGTTTGTTAACCCTGATCTATAATGCAATCAATGGGGTCAAGGAAAACCACTCAAAAATTATTGTTTACTGACTATTGATACTGTTTCCAAAGTTTCTCACCAAGGTAAGAACTCATCTCTGTCCAAAAGCATCCTGAAGAAGAATGTTTATTACAGTACTATTTATAATAGCCAGGATGTGGAAACAACCCAAATGTCACAAAACAGATGAATGAATCAGAAAGTTGTGATATGGACCTAGAAAGAATCATGCTAGCAGAAATAAGCCAGAAAAAAGAGGGAAAATAGGGGATGGTGTCACTTACATGTGGGATATAGGGCAAACAAACAAAAGGACAAGTAAAACTTACAACTAACAAACTGTCAGCAGAACTGAAGCATAGAGCAAGGGAGGGGAAGGGGGGTAAAATCAAGGGAGGGATGGTCACAAGAGATGAAGATGATGGCTCACTGGTGACAAAGTGGTGGGAGAACCTTGGGGTAGACAGTAATGTAAAAAAAAAAGTGTGTGTGTGTAAGCAATCAATTTTAAGCAATTAAAAATAATAAAACCTAAAGATAAAACCCAAAAGCATCCTGAAGATTGACAGAGGGAAGCAGGCTCACTTTTAACCTCCTAGAAGGACAAAACTTGACCTTCAGAAGCATGTCAGAAACTGACCATCTTTTGGAACTCTTTCCCAGTGCTGAGTTAAATATTACAAGATAACCATTATTTTCTTTAACTCAATACTGAGATATCAGTTCCATGGGCAAGTTTTTACAGATTGAAAACTTGGGGAAATTAAGTAACAAGGGGATATGAAGCAGCCCCAGGATGGAACTTCACACTGTTTCTGTCTCATCTACACTTCAGGCTGTCCTACCCCACATTCCTGCCTGTGTCCCCAGCCAGGCCTTCTCACAGAATCACTGCGTGTTCTGCCTCCCTCATGGAGCGCTGACTTGTCAGTCACAGGAGCTGGCAGTGCTGACCTTGGCCTCTCCCATACATTTGTTTGACTCAGTTGTTCTTATGACACGTTTTGATGACGACATGTGTTCTAGAGATCATAAAGTTGATGTTTAGACTCTGGACTCTCAACCCAACCCTTCTATAAGCCAACTTTGTAAACGAGGGGAAATACCCCCCTCTATCTTTAATTTCCTTATGTAACATTAGGATGAGGCTTGAGTGGCGCTATTGTTTCCGGAACTCTTTCCAGACTTAACTTTCCATGAGTCAACTGGTTACCATGTCTTATTGTCCTCATATTACCACATCCTTCTACTAGTCTTAGCAAGACTAACTTATTACTGCTGATAGGCTGAAAGGCACTACCTAAACCTTGCTTCACGGAAGCATGTTAGTTCATTAGTTTCCGTTAGTAAATATAACATTCCTGAAATAGTAACTATTATGGCATTTATTAATCACATAGGTAAAAGGGAGTAGAGGTAGATACTAAAACAAACAGATAAAGAAGGCTGAGGTCCATGTCATTGAGTTTACAGGTAGTGAGTGATAACAGAGATAGAAGAATCTATAGCAATGAAGTTAGTGGGCTTTTGGTCTCCCTGCCTCTGTTGAGAAGTAGGCTGAGGAAGCTTGCTTTACTTGATGTCTGGGATCAGTGGTGGGAGGTATTGGGTCTGTGTCAAACAGTGTGATGGTAGGGGTTGTCTTTGCACTCCTTCAGAGGGTTTGGCCATTGCTTTTAATGGGTATCTTCCACCCCTCACCTAGAGTTTGTGAGTCACCTAATATCCTTTATAAAACCAGAGGGGTTGCCCATGTCAGCAGCTAAGAACCTCAATAACCAGGATTTCTTTCCCCAAGAAAACAACAGTGTAGCTACTCTGAGTACCTGCAGTATGCCAGAACCCATGCTCAGCCATCCACCCACATACTAAACCACACGCCACACTGTATATTCTACATCTGTCCGTATTCGCATCTGAATACTGTAACTCTAGCCATATCTATATAGGTATATACACATATTCTTTCAATGATTCTGAAAGTTATATATTATTGTCCTTATATTTTTTAAGTTATCAGTTTTATTATTTTTATTAGGATGACTCAGTCTTTTAAAAATAAACTCGAGCAACATGGAAAAACATGAGGAAGTAAGAAAAACTCCCCAAATCTAGCAACCAGAGTTAACATTTGGTGGATATCACACAAGACTGTCCACTCCATGCCTGCAGACTGAGGAAGGGTGCAAGGGATGGACGCAGGTAGAGGGACAGGTATAATATAAGTGTGAGATCATACTACAGATATTCGTTTTCAGTTGAAATGAGACAGGTAATTTTTGAATTAGAAGAAAAATCAAATGGACTGAAAATGAAAGGATAACTAAACTTCAAAAACTAATCTAAATGATTATTAAATTTCAGAAAAAATATTACTTCCAAAAAGATTCTCTAAGAAAAACAAATGTCATAAAAATATTAAAAGATGTTATTTTTTAAAAACTTATTATTTAATTAAAAAAAATTTTTTTGAGACTAGGTCTTGCTATTTTTGCCTGTGGAACCACAGGCTCATTTTGCCTGGGCACTACAGACTCAAGTAATCCCCAGCCTCAGCTACCCAGGTAGCTAGGGTTACAGGTGCGCCACCACGCCCAGCTATTTTTTTGGGACTAGGTTTTGCTACATGCCCCCAATTGGACTCAAACCGCAATCCCTGGCCCTGGCCATGGCTTCCTAGGCTGCTGGTTACAGGCATGTACCACCATGCCCAGCCTTATTATTTAATTTTAAAGTGTGAATTGTTTACATACTTTTCCCACTGTGGAAAGGAAAATCATATTCCATTTTCCACATCTCTTATTTTTATTAATATCTTATTTTTACCTTGTCAAAGTTTTAGAACAATAACATTCTGTTTTCAAGCCTTAATCCTTCCATTTTTAGTATTAGTACTGTAATTAAACAGATTCAATACTTACCGCTCATGGCAACTACCTTCTCAAATTTGGTGGCTTTTTTTTTTTTGGTCTCATAATAATGAGAGCACATTTAAATTGAGTAAATTTAGCTTTAAAAAAATTCACTACTAAATTCATGCATTGACCTCAACTCCATTTCTCTCAGACCCTAACTTTTATGGGCAAATCTGTAAATCACCGGTCCAAAGGATCTCAAAAAAAAAGTCTCCCATATTCTATGATGCTGGGAGTAAAGTGAGACTGCTCTTACTTTCCCAGGTTATGATAAAATGTGAATCAGAGCCTGTAGATGAAAACCAAGTCCCTTGGTCATTAGAAATAAGTGAGCCTCAATGTGGAATGTGGATTAAACAATAAGGAAATAAGGACAAAATGCTCATGGGTGGCAGTGATAGGTGTGGAAAAGCAGGAATGATAGACTTTGTGCCTTGCTGGGCTAAAAATAGATCAAACTCTATAGATTACAAAGTTGAACATATTGCTCAAAACAATCTTTGCCTTATTAATGATATGCCCCATGACAGTGCCTTACAATGGGCAATGTCAACAGCTGTGAAATAAGTGGGAGGGAGGGGCAGAGGAAGAAGTATTTAATTTTATGTAAACAAGACAGATACTCTAAGCAAGCCTACCAGGAGCTGAATACACATTTCCTAATGTTTGCTTCATTTAGGTTCAGAGCTAGATGGTGCATGCTGCCACTGATATGCTTTAAAGACCATGTACTTTTGGCTCTTACTCACATCTCCCCAAACCTTTGGAATTTCCTGAGTGGTAGTGGTAGCAGCACCTTTTCTCATGTTGGGTCTCTTGTCTTTAGTTCCACAACACAGTTCAGAGTCATAAGCGAATTGGGTGTTCGAAAAGGTGACTCTCAAAAGTGTCTAAGGAGTGCAGCCGGTTGCCTGGGGAACCACTACAAAGAGAGTGTTAGAACTTTGAGTCCCACTCCCTGATTTCAGGGAGGACAGAGGGGTTACAGGTTACAGGTTGACTTAATTATCAATTATCATGAATTAATCCATCATGTCTATATAATGAAGCCTCTATAAAAATTCCAAAAGGAAGGAATTTCATAGAGCTTCCAGAACCTTTCATATGCCACCATGCATGGCTCCACATTTCATGACAGAAGTTCCTTTGCTTATATTTATCTCTTCATCTGGCTGTTAATTCATATTATTCAACACAGGCCAAGATAAATAATCTAAATCTAGTGAGTAAACAGAATTCCTGAGTTCTGAGCCATTTTAGTAAGTTCATCCAAACCAGAGGGTGGATGGTGGGAACCTCTGATTCATGGCCAGTTGGTCAGAAATACAAGTAATAACAATTTGGGTTTGTGATTGGCATCTGAAGTGGAGGACAGCTTGCACAAAACGGCCCTTCGGTGTTGGGAGCTGATACTCTCTCCAGGCTCAGAGAGTCTGCTAGTGTCTGAGAACAGTTTGTTGGTGTGGGGAAATACATACACACACACACACACACGAACGAATTGAATCCAGGGCAGCCCCCCCCCACAAACGAATTGAGTCCAGGGCACCCCTCCCCCCCCACAAACGAATTGAGTCCAGGGCACCCCTCAGTTTGCAGAGTTGGTTCACAAATTCTCAAGTGAAGGATTCTCTAGTGTTTATTTAAGATCTTTGCTAAGGGTTCCTGTTCAATCATGCGATAGGCATTCATTTATCAGCTAGTCATCGGGCTGTACTCTACAGAGAAGCTAGATCACCAGGGCTATTAATTTAGCAGACTGATTCTACTGAATAATTCACCTGCCCACTTATTCACCCCTTCTTTTAGTGAATGCCTACTAGGTGACACTGATTATGTCAGTGTCAGGTGAAACTTACTATGTTTAACAGGACTCATGATTTCTAGTCCTACAGATTATATGATTTTGAACCCATTAATCCTTCACATCATGAAGAGAAAACTAGAGAAGGAGGAGAATAACAAGAGCAACCTGAAAGAAAGTCCAAGTTTCTTCGGAACAGTTACTAGTGAATCAGCTTTAAAAAGACACATTAATCCTGTAACTGCCTTGTTTACAGGAACAGGTAGTCTTTAGTAAAGAAAACTGATATGAAATCAATGTGTTGCTTTGTAATCTGCAGAGTGTTTGCCCATGAATTCCCCCTTTTACCCTACATAACAACTCTGCAGGCAATCATTATTATGCCCCCTTTACTGCTCAGGACACTGAACTCAAGAGAGCTGAGCAGACTCTTAGGTCTAACATGATCCGGGAAAAAACAGCTGTGAAAATTAGTACTTTGCTCCAGCTGTACCAGAACCCAGCTATTCAAAGGGATGCTGTAAGTTTTTATGAGGTTGATAAAAATTAGCATAACTGTTCCTGGCATCACTGTTGTTCTCACTTGTTGCATTCAGTCACTGAATGATTCAGTTCTAGGGCTATACAGCTGTTGTGGCAATTCAATGTTCAGCACAGGAGGATGCTGGTCAATATTATCTATGCGTCCTGCCTCTTATCCTTCACATCTTTCCAGCAACTGGCAAGTGATTCTGTGTGTTGCTCAAGTCCTTTAGTCCAAGGGTTAAAAAATATTTTTAGATCTTTACTTACTGGCAAATCAAATTCTGAGCAGGAGGCTCAGCATTGCCCAGTCACATGCACAAAGAGGACAAGCACTCAGGCCAGCTTGTCAATCATCCATATTTTAATTTTTATTTGTTTATTTTATTTTATTTTTTGAGACTAGGTATCACTATTTTTGCCTGTGGAACCGCAGGCTCACGTTGCCTGGGGTACCACGGACTCAAGCAATCCCCAGCCTCAGCTTCCCAGGTAGCTGGGATTACAGGTGCGCACCACCATGTCCAGCTATTTTTCTGGAACTAGGTCTCGCTACGGGCCCCAGGTGGGACTCAAACCGCAATCCCTGGCCCTGGTCACAGCTTCCTAGGCTGCTGTTTACACACATGTGCCACCATATCCAGCCTATCAGCCATATTTTTAGATCCTAAACAGTTACTAAGTAAGGGAGAGTGGGTCTGGAAATACTGGGATGTTTGTAATGTCTGACTGAGCTCAGCAGGAACAAGAAAGGGGTAGGAATTCACTGGGTGATTGTGGTTGTAGCAGGAGAAAGCTGAGTAGGAGGCAGCTAGGTCAGCACAGCTCCTCATCTCCTTGCAGAAAAGCCTGATGCGCTGTAGCCTAATCTAATACTCCAGAAGATCACCTTCCTGTCCTAAACTGCATCACTGACCTTGCCTAGTGCCAAGATTCCTTCCATAAAACATCCAGAGAGACCCCTGTAGGCATCACAAAAGGCCCCCATGGAAGCAACTGACTCGTGAGCATTTATGTCACCATATAGTCACACCCACTAGCCATGGAAAGTATGAGACCTATTCAGCCATCTTAGAATCTCTATTCTCTCTACATACTTCACTTCCTTTTCCCCCAAGGTGTTAAGAGTTGGTATGAAGTGGTAGAAAGAAAACAGAAGCAAGTGCTACATCTGCACTAGACGTTTTAGCAGTTAGATCCATCTGTCCACCATTCATCCATGATCAAAGGTTTAGTTCCTTACTTTTAAATTAAATTATATATATATATATTTCATTGAGGCAACATTGGTTTACTGTACTGCATACGATTCAGAAGTGTAGGCTGACACCTCCTCAGATGTCACCAAAACACCACACCACAGTGCTCAGGACACTCAATTCAGGAAGTTGAGCAGACTCAGGTCTAACATGATCTGGGAAAAACAGCCCGAACCACCAAGGCTTCCAGAGTCCTTGACCTCAGTCCACTGAATCCCCTCCAACCTTTGCTCTCCCAACTGCCCCTCCTCCTCTGTTAGCCTCAACGTTACAGTCACATGTCTAGGTTTCCTTTTGGTTTGATTTTAAAAGTGTATCTCCTAGCTGGGCTGGGCACTGAGGGTGATTCAGTTCAGAGTGACCTCATCCCTACCCCTGCCACACAGCAGCTTGCTGGACAGTGCCATCGCTTGAGTGAGGCCTTTGTGACTCTGACCTGGTTTGCTTGGCATTAAGAGAAGAATACACAGTGAAAATGATATTTGTTTTATTGCATCATTTTACTGACTAGAACGCCAGACTTAGAGTGGATATAAGTATAAAAATAACCAAATTCTTACAAATAATACTTTGCTGCTACAGTACTGAATAATTAGTGGAGGTTGCAATTATAATACAACTTTAAATAACATTCTCATATGGATTGAACACAATTGACCAGAGGCTAAGATTTAACAGTTTGTAAAGAGAAATCTAGGACATGAAAACTCAAAAAGTTCATAGTCCAGCCACATTTCATTTAACTATAAATCCAGCAACACAAACATTAACAAAACCCACAGCAACCCAGCAACCCTTTCTTTTCAAAGAAGTAGATCAAGGTAGTACAGAATGACAAGGGAGTGGGGTAAGTTTTTCAGGCCAATCAACATTCCATCCCTATGTGGCCCCACCCACCCCACCCTAGAAAACTCTCCTGAAGGACATAAGATGTCCCTAAAAGTTGACAAAACCAAAATCTAACATAAGAGTTCTTCAAAATGTCCTCTATAAAAATGCTAAGGGGCCAGAGCCCATCTAAGATCTATCTCCTTTTAGGCCTGAATTATTACTTTTGGTTTCTCAGGATTTTCCCAGTGTATACTAGACAGGACAGGTTCTAACACCATTGAACGACAGATTCTAACACCATTGAACCTTTGGCACACAAACTAATGGAATTTAATACTTTAATGTTCCCAGCAATTTAGTAATTTTCCTTCACTGGGAATCTGAGAAAAGAAAAAGAACATATACTTAAAAGCAAACAACAAAACTGTATCTCTATCCCAAAAATCTTAGCCAAGAAAGAAATGAAATGTCCCTTCTGATTCCCATGGAAGGTTTCACATAGAAAAAAATATCTCCAATGTTAAGGGTAGTTTTAAATAAGATATAAAATACTGAACACCTTGCATTTGTCCTCTTCTCCAAAGAAGTGCTCTAATTTCACATCAGTGCAAGTACCTCAGAACTATGGGTCAGAACCCTAGTTGGTGGTATGTTAGGCTAAACTAAGCCAGAAACAACTGGACTGTTGACTCTAGCTCCTTGAGGTCAAGTTCACAGTCAGAGGGCACCCAGAGCCTCATGACTGAGCAAGACGTTAGGAAGGTCCCCACCAGCCATGTGTGAGGATGACTCTAAGGGGTCTGCTCCAGGGACTTTCACATCCAAATAAACATCATTCTTCAAAGAAGTTTTCTTGGATAGCCAACCAGCTTGTATTGCAAAGGTGCTGCCCTCCCATTTGGGCCAACTTTAAGGGTTGCCACTTCCGAACAGGCATATCTTCAACAGTTACCTTACATTTTGACCCAAAATATTTTGCTATCAATCAGCTTGAATACACGATCCAGAAATCTTGGCACTAAGTGATTTACCTGCTTCTGAAAATAAACTTTGATCAAAGGAATGTCAGCATTTGAGACATTCAACAGAATGTGTTCTCACCTCCCACATGCAGAGCCACACACCAACACACTTCTTGCTAAGCACAAGCCAGCCCTGAGTTCCCTAATGACTGTAGGATCCAAGAAATACAAGCAACAGCAAGTCCGAGAGGGCTTTTTCAAAACAGGATTCACCTTTCTTTTTTTTATGTCATTAGTTTAGTTATTGCTTAGTAGGTTCTTTTTTAAAAAAAAAATCTCTTGTCCTCTTTGACTTTTAAAGTACATAGGATAGTGAGGCACCTCCCAGGAAGGTGAGGTGAGGGTACAGTGGGAGAACAAGCCAGGACAAGGGACTGAATGCTGGCTCTTCAAGGCAAGTTCTTCACCCTCTCTGAAGGCCCCCAGCTGAGAAACGGGCACTCTGGTGCCCACCTCACAGGGGCAGAGTGAGCCTCGTACCTCACAAAGCCTGGTGGTGGCAGAATGCAAGACTGAGCTGCCTGTGACTATTCAGATTTCCTGAACTGTCTCTTGTGCTCTGGGCTGAGTGACCGGGCCAAGCAAAAGACACACCTGTGGACATGAACAGAAACCCATGGAAGCTGGGAGTGGGAGGCAGTCCAGCTGGGTTCCCTACACATTTTAAGGATCTCACAGCAGTTGTGTTATTTTACTCCCCATAACCCCCCAGCCTTGGGCTTCCACATAGGGCCACAGCATTCCCCCCCCATGCGAATCTCCCAGGAAGAGATGGGGGCTGATGCTGAGCCCTCGGCCAGGGCCTAAGGCTCCCCATGCTGGCTGTGTGCCCAGTCCTGTTCCTCAGCCCACAGGAAACATCAAGAATGTTTCCCCTCCACCTGAGGGTCCCTCTGGAGATACTAACCCAAGCAGAAGTGAAGCCAGCCTCTCCCAGCCTCGCTCACATTGGGTGACAGTCATGCTGATTTGGACTTCTTGGGTCCTGGTGTTCTTGAGACACGCCTGCCACACCCACACACGCCTCCTGGAGGCTGCAGATACGATGTGAACACAACCTTGCTAGGTTTCTCCTTTTTCACAGTAAAATATAAAAAAAAAACCCAAAAACTGCACAAAACCAATTTATAGGAAAGCATCTTGGTACCCACAGAACAGGCTTTGGCGGCAGCACACTTACTCTTGTGGCGCTTAGAGCTTTTAGCCCTGAACTAGGAGGCGCTTTGTCAGCGGTGGTATCAGCAGAAGGCAGCAGATATGCATGCCTGGGAAGAACCCTGCCGGGGCTCTGGATCCTGGAATGAGCAAGGATCTGCCTCAAGAACTAGGAAGCTAGCCACTGCATTGTCTGCTCGCTCAGGTGAGCTGGAGCACAGGAGTTGGGAACTCTCCAATTAGATACCAGGGCAGAGGGGGGAGGAGGGGCATACCTGGCTGGTTACATAGAAAGATACAAAATCCAAGATTTCACAAAGAAGATGCTCTGTCATTTTTAAGTTGTCATTCACTGATACATTCTTTTTATATCGATTTTACTGAGGATAGCTTAACTATTAAGAGGCTGCACCTAACTGGCCTTCCTGCTGCAACAGGTGACGGGGAGTCCTGGTGCTGATGGGAAACAGGTGTTTGTACCTGGAATTGATAGTACAAAGACAACATTAGTACAGGGATTGGAAACTTTCTGAAGAGACTAGAGAATGTGAAGACACAAACACCCAGGATAGAATTGCCTCCAAAGGCTGAACCATTTCCAGAAAAGTGGGTTCCACTGTGCTCCAAGCTTTAGGGTAGGAACAATTCTTTTACTTCTGTGTTCGCTTCATCCAAAACCAGAATGTTGAAGAGCAGGTGATTAGAACAGTCACAGTTCCACAAATAGTAGATTAAAGACACTGAGCACAGTCCCCTCACCCTCACAGCAACCACAACACAGCCATAATAAATAAAATACACAGAATTTCCTTCCCAAAGGCAAACTCTCAACTCTCTGAACTGGCCAGAAGTCTAGTTCTCCAATGCTGACTTATATCGTTGATGTTTCTGGATGGGACTATGTAGCAATATAAGGAGGTGTGCACATTATTGAATGAGAAGGACGTAAGTTCTTTCTTCAGTGAACAAATAGCTTTGAACCATTGACTGAAAGTTCATACTGAGTTGTGGATGAGACGGTGGGTGCAGATACTGCATTAGTAGGTAAGCGGACTCATGTGTGGCTCCACTCCAGCTTCCTGTTCTTCTTCAGCAATCCACCAGGCTTTCCAAAGCATTGGTGTTTCAGGAAATTCAGCTGGTCAGTTCATTCCTCTAACCACACTCAGCAACTGGGGCGCCATTAAGTTGCCTTTCCTCTGGTGGTGAAATAACAGCTCAGGCCCAACCTGCACTCAGCTTTCCATTTCTACTCTTTAGGTGGTAGCCTCTGCCTCAAAGGTAGCCAACCCCACCCCATCCACACCCCCCTGCCCACCTCACCTCTGCACCCACACAATGCCACCAAGGCCAAAAAGTGCCCTGCCATCCATGCCTGCAGCTCTGTAAATCTTCCACCAGGACCTTTGCTACTGGATGCCTGGTAGGCCTCCCTCCCTACCAGGCTTGGTGCCACTAACGCACACCATGTGGAAGTTGTTTTACCCTGACTCAGGTTGTTTGACAATGTGAGATTAAATGCTAAGGGAAAAAACCATCTGACATCAGTGTGTCATCTTGACTATAAAACAAGTGAGTTGCGTGCTGTGCCCGTCAAACTGCAACTCCTCATTTTGGGGTTTGGCTTGGAAACTATAGCACAGTAAGACCTAGAAACACACTAAAACACTGTAGGTTGATCTACAGCATCTCCAAACTGTAGTGGTATTTTCATCATCTGTTGTCTAGCATGTGGCTACGAGGCAGGAAAACATCTAAAGAGAGTATTTTGTTGTAAATTAGTCACCAAATTGAGGTCTATGGCAATATCTAAGGAAAAGCGTCCTTTCTGGAACAGCCTTGAACCAAATTCCAACAGAGACTTCCCTATCCAGTTCACTAAAGTGCAAATGAAGGAGACACTGGGTCCTGCAGTGATGCCTGATGACCTGCCCTCACAGACATGTCTCTAGCCAGCGGCTGTGCTGTCCACGCCTTGGCCCACACTCACATTCACAGTAACAACGATGGAACCAAATGAGCAGCCTGCAGTTCCACGTCCACAGGGCCCATCTGCCCCCGTCTGCTGTGGTCACATCCCTCACACCTGTCCCACTTTCTGCTGCCACTCAAGCATGGCTCCACACGTCCCGGGAACAGCCAGCATGTGGTGCTCCCTCCTGGGGCAGTCCTCTGAGCAAGAGCATCCTGATGACTCACTCAGAGCAATGGCCCCTTTCTCTCTGCACTTAGAAGTAGTCTCTTCTCCTGCTCTCATCGCTGATGAAAGATGGGTTATACTGTCCCGGGAAGATGCAAGAATGCCGAGAACCAGGCAGTCCAGTGTAGGCTGGGTAGAGTCCATTTCGTTCAAGTTCAGGATTCCTTACACTTGTGGGCTGGTGGCCAAAGAGAAAGGAAGAAAAGTCAATTTACTTCTCTTGGTTTTATATTTTATAGTTGTTTTTTTTAGACGTAGGCTACATTTAATAAATTTAAGATGGAGGCAGTTATGCATCAATGAGCAAGGAGCTCCCAGGTCTGTCTCCTCATGGAACCTGGGGTATATTTGCCCATATTTTAAAAGAGGAAGACCCAAAAATCATTCATCAAGGGCAGCCCAGTGGTTTTAGACCAACATGGCAGAAAATCCAGGCTGACTACTGTTTTGATTATCAGAATTAAATTACTACCTACTTATTATCTTGACTTAAAAAATATGTCTTTCTCTGGGGAGCATAATGGCCTTAATTAAATTCCTGCTGGCACTTACAAGAGCACAACCGTTTCTGCTAGAAGCTAGAAGTGGGGACTGACCGTCACATGTTTTAAAAGGCCAAAGGCCAAGAGTGACCCTTAGGTGCCTGTGACCACAACACAATTTAGTGGGTCATGACTGCCTGTCTGATGGGGAAAAGGTTGCTGGAAATGACCTGGCTCCTTCAAGAAGGCTCTCATTCAGAGCAGGGGGAAATGCTTGCTTGGTAGAAATAAAACACTAGATACCAGTATCACAACTGATTTCCTATGAAACCCCAATATTCACCTAGGACCACTGTGAGAGGCAGTTCACTTGCTCAGATGACAGCTTCAGGTCACAAATTTCAGCCCTGAATACTCAGGGTCAAAGAAGTCTGACTACTCAGACTATTTTTGAAATGAAGATAGGACTCATTTAAACTCTTGATGGTATCTATTTAAAGCAATTCTTTAGTTAACACCACAGAAACACGGCAAAGTTGGGTTTTGTTGGGTATTTCTATGTCATCACAGCATGCTGTGGGGGGAGTCCCTACCTAGCAAACGATGTGAGTGTATGGGTGCACCTGTTTAACTGTGGCTACACTTATTGGAGTCAAAAGATTTTTTTTTATAAACAAAAAAATCTCATGCTGCTGTAATCAAGCTTTGAAATCAAGCAAAGCCCTTTTGCAGAAATGTCAATGGAATCAATTTTATCTAAAGGTATATTTGGGTCCACATTTGTCATCTTCCTTATTTCTTCTTGCTCATTCTCCAGGAGGAAATTTTTCAGAGTCCATTGAAACTTCCACAACATGAACAAATCCACTCCTCCCATTCAAAGTCTGAACACATAAAGTCAGTTCCCATAGCAACAAGCATAGCTGTGGTTTCTGTCACATGACCGCCTGATGCTAGTATGTCTCCCAGGGTCAAGTTTTATGTTTATTGCTGTATTTCAAGCTGCTCCAAATGGCAGGAGCTATCCTGCCTTTGTTTACTTATGTAAAGTGAACTGGGCAATGCATAGAAACATGGCATTGGGCATTCACTGTGGAGAACTAGCAGGCGTTCAAGGCAGTCTCCCAGCTTTCCTAGTGAGGCAGCCAAGAACTAGAAAGAGCAAATTATTAAAGACTCTAGAACATATGATACAAACCTTGAGAAGTGTTTTTTGTTTGTTTTTTTTTTTTGGTGACACTGAATCATTCATTTTATTGCCTTTCTCTACGTCCCCCGCTTTGACTAGGCAGCTACATGAGGTAAAGCATGGCAAGCAAGAGATAAAGATGAAAGGGCCGGTGCCTAAGTTTGATTACATTCTCTCAGTTTCCTGTAACTTAAAAGTAAGTTCAGTAATAAGAGGGTTATTACCACAACATCATAAAAGTAATGTGCCCTGTGGAAATAGCCTTCATATTTCAATGACAAAACTAGTAAATGCCATGCAGACATATAATGTCAATTGAATTTTAAGTTATGTAAATCTACACTACCATTCTCTTTAACCCTTAGCTAACTATGGGTAAGTATCCACAACAAAACCATTTCCCTTTCCTTCTCTGAGTAAACGGCAATATTGAGGTAACCCTGGGAATGGGGATACACACCGAGTAGTACACATCTGTCATCTGGAGAAGATTCTTGGTACTCCCATTCTCATGCATTTCGATAGCTTCTCGGCCCCATTCTTGTGAACGAGGGTTCTTGGGATACTCAGCATACGGGGACATTTGGAAATCCCCACTTTTGAAGATGAGTTTGCTTATATCATTTTTATTTTTTCTGTGAGGTGAAAAACATTTGAAAAGTTAAACGAATATGTTCTAAATTATCTCTGGAAGTACCATCTGTTATTTTATATGGTAAATTAGACTGAAAGCTACCATTTATTTCTTTGTCGTTGTCCACAAAGGGATGCTATTATTTTTAGTATTTGCCAAAAACAAAATGCAACTGGGTGCAAAAAAAGATGCCAAAAAAATCTTCCAACCCAAAGTTCAGGTGATCAGGAGCACAGAGAACAAAGATGGTTGTAGGGAGTCCACCTGGGAGTTCCCCTACAGGGGACAGGATCATTGAATCTTGGGAGTGGCCAGAGCCATAAACTCACAGAATGCTGGAGTCAGACAAGCCTTTAGAATTCTTTAGAGGTTCTCAACCTTTTGGGGCATCAGAATTTATATGGAAGCTCCTAAGTCTCAGAGATTTACTAAAACAGGAACTCTGACAATTGGGCAACTCTGACTTTGCAAGGTGATGGAACTTGTTCGCTGGTGGCATTTTGCTGCTAAAGCTGGGACTAGAATTCTGATCTCCCAACTCCCAGTCTTAAGTCACTCGAAGTTACTTCACAAATCAGAAAAATTGCCCACTGATTTTTTTTTAATTTTTTTATAATCAAATAGTTTATATATATATACATTTCATATCTTTGTAATACCGGGATTCACCCC
>PVHY01023650.1:0-20623 GCA_004024945.1 Uropsilus gracilis
ATCTCTGCTTGGCCTATGGCACCAAGTTTAAGGTAAAATAGTTTCTGTGGTGCCACCTAGAGGTAATAGACACAAAAAAGGGACTGAAATAAGGGGGAAAAGATAACCTTCAGCTCCAACTCTCTTCTCTTTTTAGGTGATCATTATTTCAAACTTGTCCTCTCAACCTTATCTCATGGATCTCTGTCATCTCTACCTGAGCAATTAGAAGGTGTTCTCAAGAAATGGATGGAAACAGTGAAAGCAACTAACATTCAAAATCCTGCTTTGCACCTACTTTCTCTGGATGTGAAGACTCATTAAAATGTATGATTTGACAAGGTTTTCAATCTATCCCCATCTTCACAACTCCCTCCTCAAAAGAGACAGAAAGATACACACACACACACACACACACACACTCACTCACTCACTCACTCACTCACTCACTCACTCACACAATTATAATGGGTTCCAGCAACTTTGAATTCTACACATGGCTGGTCAAAGATATTGATCAATAATATCATTTTTCAAAGAAGACAATGAACCACCTTGACAGGGCTCTTTGAAACATGAAGGATCTGTGCCCCATATGAACAGGATACAGCGAGCAGGCTGCTAGAATACGACACCAAACTGGAAAAAATCTTAAAGCTCCATTTCCAGGTCATTTGAGGGTTTTGGAAATTTGGATTGCCAGTTACACCAAGTGGCAGTAATTGAACTGCTGTGTCTTAAAGGAAAACTTATCAGAGACACATAGGACTAAAAGCCACTTTAGAAATCACGTAGAAAAGCAATATAGATGTTTTAATTTCCTTTTTAAGCAGGTTAGTAGTGATTACAGCATGATCCCATTCAGCAGAGAAACACAGGCATGTGGAGAGATGGCAGGAGCCAGCGGTGGTCTCTAATGAGGGAAAGTCTAGGGCTTGTCATCTGGGGCAACAGGAAAGCTCTAGCTACACTCTCTCTGAGTTGCCTCCTCTGTAGACACAACAGTTCCACCTCACAAGGACTACGATCATCATTAAGAGTGAACAGCATGAAAGCACCTGGATTGGTGCAGCCACAGAAGCACACCACTGCTTTCACCACAACCAGGTCTTTCTGGGGAGTCCACATTTTTCTACCTCTATTATTTTATTAACCCCCCCCCAAAGTTATTTGGTTAAATGATCATTCAGGGGAGTTCACTAACCAAAAACAGAAATGTACTCAAATGATGCTCGAATGAACATCCTCTCGTAAAAGCCTTAGGCAGAGGATCTTCAAGATTCACCAGGCGGAATATTTAACGGCTCACCCCCACTGGTATTTATTTTAGCTTATTGGCAGAGATTTCATAAAATCAGACATACCACCGCTAAATGGGACTGAGAGAACAGACTTACTAGATAACTAAAAAAAAAAAAAAAATATATATATATATATATATATAAACACCTTCAATTATTAATCCGAAAAAAACTTTTTCTAACCTTTACCCAATGGTACCAAGACTGAAATAAAGCCGGAAGCCTCACACGTTGCCAAAGAGAAAGCCAGCCAGGCCAAACACGAGCAAAAGTGTGGCAAGTCTATATCAAGAATCAGAAAAAAGTCTCCTACCCTCTGCCCTGGTACTTTCATTTCCCAGAATGTGGCCGAAGACAATTTCTCAGAAAAGAGTAAAAGTCATATCCACTCTACATTCACAACAGTGGATACTATTTCTAACAGCAAAAAACTAGGAACAAATGCAAACGTCCAATAATGAGTAAATAAAGTATCATATGCCACTTGAACAGACTATTTATCTAAGCGTTAAAAAATTACAAAATTATAAAAACTTGTTATAATGAAAAAACATGCTGAAAAATATATATCCATCCATCTTCCTATCTATCTATCTATCTACCTACCTACCTGCCTACCTATCTTTATATCTATCTAATTATACACCCACAGTGAGTACAACTGGGAAAAGTTTGAATGAAATCTTCTAAGATGCCAATCGTGGTTCTGAGAGAGTGAGGATTCTCTGTGTGATTTTGTTATTTCCCTCCTTCCTGTACCCCCATGTTTATGATCTGTTATTTTATTACCTTTATGATTAGAAAACTTTCTTCCTGTCTCATGAAAGCCTTTCCTCTGTAATGAGAAGAGCTGTTCACAATCTCATATCCCACCATAACCTTCCCCGGCTCTTGTCTCCTGTAGAAAGGGCAGATTTCTCAGAAAGGATCCTAGAGAGCTGCACCACATATTTGCCCTACATCAGGTTCCTGACATGCTTGGCCTGACTATACACCTTGGTTTCTCTTGGAGATCTGAGCAGCTTGGTCAGTTGCTATCCAGGAGTGCATTGTTCCAGAAAATAGGACATTGTTCCAGAAAATAGGAATAGTGGGCCAAACTGGGACCAACAAGGAGTTGGAGTGACCAGGGGGAGATAGGGGGAAAAGGGGAGTAGGGTAAGGGGATAAGGGTACAATATGAAAGGGAGGGCCATACCTAAGGGGAACAACAACCATACAAACACAACCAGTATTGTATGAAAATTATAAGCTAAAAATTGAAAAGGAAAAAGAAAAAAAGAAAGGGTAGAATTGTCTTTTCTCAGGTGTATTATCTTCTGAAGGCCAGAGTTATTTCACAGAGCACCTGAGGCCATGGCCTCTCCCAGGTGAGAATGTGGCCACTTCCCCTCTCCTCTGTCTGACTATCAAGTTGTTCTGGAGAATCAAAGGAAGGGCTTGCATCTCAGCAAGACACGGGAGCTGTTCTCCCTCAAAAGAAGTGGCACAAATTCCAAACAGGCCACTCTTGATACCCTGGAAAACAGAGGGGCTGGTACCTGGGAGACTCAGCCCCACCCACCTCAGCACTGTCATCTCAGTGGGGTCTCCTCATCCTTAAATAACAGCTGCTCTCTTGTTCACCAAGGTGAAACAGCCAGCCAGAGACCTTAACACTCAACAATAGGAACATTGTTAAGCACAGTGCATGTACTTCATGGAAAAAATAGGCAACATCATCAGGCCACAATTATGAATATAAAATATAGTATAGATGACCAGAGGCCTTTACGGTGAAACAGAGAAAAAGCAAGTTGTCCAACTGCACATGCCTATGAAAAGACCCTAAACGACAATAGTTTCTGCAGATGGAGCAGTAACAGTTAATGCTTGCAAGTCACTATACAAAGCACAGTGCCATGCACTTTATATGGGTTGAAATTCACAACAACCTGAGTTATTAGAAGATTAAGATGCTTAATGGGTGTTAAGGAAATGGGAAAACCCCTGGGTACACAATGATGTTTTTTATTATCATTTAACACTCCCAGTGGCAAAGATTTTGGACATTCTAGAAACTTCCCTGAGAGCACATACAAAGGGGTTGGGAAGAGAGAGGTAAGATTTGGACAGTCTTCTCCAGAGCTCACGTCCTCAAGTTCTTGACTGGAAGGGAACGAATATGAAATTTAAAATGAAAGGAGGCAATGTTTCATAAAACAGACTTCTTATCCTTCCCTTGCTGTCTAAATTTTCCATAGTTCTTCTCTCTTTGTAAATTAAAGATATATATATATCAAAGATATATATATATATATATCAACAGAAATATGGTTTTCTTATGCATGCTTTTGTATGTATGGTTTTTAAAGTTATGTTTGGATCAAAATATTACACCAATTTTAATCAAGGCTCCATTATTTGGGGGTTAAGGGGAGGAAATGAGGAGGAAAAAATCATGGAGTCTAGCCAAGAGAAGCCTGTTTCAAACCAAACCAAACAGCTCTCGGCAGCTGTCAGCACCACCTTTATTATTTTATTATTATTATATTATTATTATTTACATACTCTTCACAACTTTTCTAGTTTGGAAATGAATTCTGACATCACAGAACTAGATTGAGAGAGGACACAGAATGTCACAAAATATACTAATAAATAGCACACAGCTGCTATATTGACAAATCTGGAAATAAAACTGCTGTCTAAACACCATTCTTTCTCAAACTTATCCTGTGCTGAATAGTTCCAACTCAGCTAATGCCAATCAGCATATACTGGAGTTCAAATACACACCATATTCCGAAAACAGCCATTCCACATATTTGTAGCACGTTCAATAATGCTCAAAACTGGACATATTATAGAATTCACACATACTCTCATCTGAAATTCAAATTATCAACATTACATTTCAATACATTAAATGACAACAGTGGGGCAATTCTGAAACCATGCTAGAAACAGGGGAAGCCAGAAAAAAAACTTGCTACATTTTTGTTTCAATTCCACAAAAATAATAATGCATTATGCGCATGGTCGATTCAAGAGAAAAAAAATCATATGCAACAAACAAAATAAAACCTCCCAGAAGACAACTTGTCGATCCAACTCCCCACAAACGTCTCCTAAAGGCAGAGCAGGCAGCTGTGATACCGGACCCTTCAGCAGTGGAGGAGCCATCTTGGAACTGACAGCTTTCCAAGGCAAGGAGGCACGTCGTGAGGGAGGGGGCTGGCTCCAAAGCCACTGCTACTTCCCGTGAGTCAACAGACTGGGCCTCAAATTCCAATAAAAGCGATGCTAAAAGTTCAAATTATCATCCTCTTCTCACTCATTTCCTCAGCTGGTGTCCAAAAATTAAGTCAGAATGTGCAGTTCTAGCCGGGCATAGTGGCGCATGCCTGTAAGCAGCAGCCTAGGAAGCCACAGCGGGGACCAGGGATCGTGGTTTGAGTCCCGCTTGGGGCAATGTAGCAAGACCTAGTTCCAAAAAAATGGTTGGGCATGGTGGCGCACGCCTGTAATCCCAGCTACCTGGGAAGCTGAGACTGGAGATTGCTTGAGTCCGTGGTACCATGGGCAATGTGAGCCTGCAGTTCCATGGACAAAAATAGCGAGACCTAGTCTCAAATAAAACAGAATGCACAGTTCTCCTGTCAGAGAGGCCCTCTGGCCTGATGCCTGACACCCACAGAGGAGCCAAGAACCGCTGTCCGGTTGCAGGGATCCACAGAGGTCTGAGCCCAGTGCTCTTCAGGTGTGCCATGGCTGAGCGCCCTCTGTGGTGCTACAGTCTAGGAAGCACAAGAAACTGGCCTCCATGTGTAAAGAGCCAGGTGCAGAGTGTGAGAAAGGACAAACAAGAGAAATTGATACAACTGAAGGTTGTGGGCTACCAGAAGCATGACCAGTAGCAACCCCAAGGTAAATTACTAGGTCTTTTAAAGTCTCCAGGCAAGGGGGGGGAGGGAGGGATGACCAAAAGAATGTTTTAAGACCAATTAACCAAGGAAGACTAATGGCTAGGGTACAATAAAACTGGATAAAATATTAGTTCCAGTGAGATAATTGTGGGTAGGGGATTCACCCATAAATTTGTTGGTATCTTCCAAGGAAAGCTTTTTAAGGTCAACTTTGGAGGAATGGAGACAGAGTTGCCCACCAGAGGTCAGGTCAACCATGCAATTCCATCTTCAGTGTTCTGAAGACAGATAAGGGCGAAATGAAGTGTTCTTCATCCCCTGCATTACACCTGCTCAGTTCGTAGCCTCTGACATTCATGGAGAAAGAAGCATCATTTGACACCCTAGGTGTCCCTCAACTCATACCCCAGGTGCCTTCCTTTGATCCTAGGTTACCACAAGTTCCCACCTATTTTAGAGACTGAAGAAGGGTGGACAGGATTGAAGGCACCTTCACCCCCATCCTGGTGCTGCCTATTTGAAGATGATGGTCAGAACATGTCACATGGCAGAAAAAAAGGGCCTAGAGGAGAATACAGTTAACCCTTGAAAAACATGGGGGTGAGGGGCAGTAACAGGAAAAACCTGCATATTACCTTTGACTTCCCCAAACTTCACTACAGTTAACGCTGGATTTCTGAGAGGAACTGGTATCATGATGTACATCCCACCACCACCACATATTCCGTCATACCAATGTCTTCACATGACCCAAGCCCATGTTGTTGGAAGGTCAATAGTACAATGCATTCCTTATCAACTCCATGCCAGCACCTGACAAATGCTACATGTGCCTTAAACATCTAGAACATTCCACAATATACCAGAGGTGCATATGGTTACCAGCCTAGGTCTGCGGAATGGGCTTCCCTGGGTTTAAATGCCAGTTCTGTTGCCTGCAGGAGGTACTAAAGCTATATCACCTCTGGCCAAGGAAGGGAGGCAAGGACAGACCTCAGGGTGCTGGGGAGGGAAGCCAGGTGGAAGGACCCTCTGCACACCCAAGGTCATGGCTAGGTCCCCATCAAGATCCTGCAGTACACACACTGGTTGCTTTGAGATAGCAAGGGTGCAAGCCCAGACCAGCTGCCTGCCACTAGCAGGACCCAATCCCCTCACCCACACCCCCAGTCAAAGCCCAGCCACTCACGGCACTCCTTCTCGTCACTCTTGTCAAAACAGTCAGGAAGCCCATCACACTGCCAGGCGCCGGGGATGCACCGCCCATTGCTGCACATGAAGTTACCGGGAATGTTGCACTCATTGGTGAAGTTGTTCCCAGGAAGCAGCTGGCTCTCTGAGGGAGAGAGAGATAAGGAGGTCAGCCCACGAGCTCAGCCCCCAAAGACCACATCTCCCCAGTGGAAGGGGTATACATGAGACTTTCTGTATACATGAGACTTTCTGATGTCTTCATCCCTTGGAGCCTCAGTTTCCCCACCTGTGAGATGGACTAATAATGTGTCCCACCTACCCAGGGAGATTCTGGGGAGAAATATGGTGAAAGTCTTTACTGGGTTCCTGGCACAAAATAGGTGTGACTTTCCTTTCTTTCTCATCAAAAAGAGTAGTAAGATTCATGCCTTTCTGGTTCCTCATTAGTACCAAGAACGAAGGTTCCAGGACTGAGACCCAATGTCCCCAGCAGTAGGATCTGCGGGCTCCTTGAGGATGGGCTGCCCTGCAGTGGTCCTTGAAGCACAGACTCCATAACCTGGGCCAAGTCAGCAGGAATACTGAGCTATGGCTTCACTTTAAGGAACAAGAGCTGTGTCCACTAAACTGACCTGAGGTCACAAAGTGTGGAAAGGCCAAGTTCAATCTTAATTGCAGATCTTCTAACCCTAGAGGGCACCCAAGTCACTGAATTGCTTGCCAGAAGTCCCTGGAGGTTTAAAAGTCAAGTCCCAAGGTTTAGACTGAATTCCACTGAATACAGTTCATAAATGTCACCACCTACTCAGGCTGGGAAGGAAGCAGGCAAAGCCAAGATGATGCGGGCAAGGTGTGCTGGACTCAACCACCACTGAACCCTTCGGCAGATTTTCAAGAGAGCCAGAATTTAACTGGCCTGAATCAGAGGACTCAATGGCTGGGAGATAAGGATTATCTGTCTCCTGAGGAAGTGAAGCAGCCTTAGGGGAGAAGGGCAGTCACTCCTCCATTGAGGAGTGGCTCACTTCTGAGTCTTCAAAAATCAGTTATTGACCATGTATAATGGGGGAGGGGTAGGAGGTAGTCAGATGCAGAGATGAAAGCTAGAACTCCTTTCTTCCTTTTGGAAAGGCAACAGGTAGAATCCACTAAAGACTCCTTACACTGCTGGTGGGAATGTAAACTGGTCCAACCTCTTTGGAAAGCTGTGTGGAGGGCCCTCAAATTAATGAAAATGGAACTACCATTTGACCCAGCAATTGCTCTCCTGGGAATTTACCCAAAGGTGACTTCAGTGTGGGTACAAAGGGACACCTGTACTCAGATATTTATTGCAGCACTATTTATAAATGCAAGGACATGGAAGCAACTGAAATGTCCCAAAAATAGATGACTGGATGAAAAAGATGTGGTATATATACACAATGGAATATTACTCATCAATTAAAAATGACAAATTAGATGATTTTATGATAACATGGATGGACTTAGAAGAATTCATATTAGCAGAAACAAGTCAAAAAGAAAAAAACAGCAACCAAATGGTTTCACTAGTATATGGGACATGGGAAAGATAAACAAAATCCATGAAGAAAAGTCAAAACAAACCAACAACCAAATTGAAGTACACAACCTGCGGGGGGGAATGAGACAGGGTGGGAACGTTGGGGGTTGTGAACCCCAGAGATCACAGAGATGTGAAATTCATATATAAATAAAGTATTGAAAAAAAAAAAGACTCCATTTCCCAGTAACAAAAGGGTGTTAAGTCTTCCAGGGGAAAAGGGAGGGTAGAGGGAGTGGGAGGATCCTGGATCCTCTCTCACAAGCTTTGCCTTGCTAGAGAAGCCTCCCTAGCTCCAGATTTTCAGGTCCTGGACATTGTAACTTTTTTCATGTCACTCTCCCTGACACGTGCTTCTCACCTCACCTGGAATGTCCCTCAGCATGTGAGGTCTCCTAGCAAATCCCCACACATCCTTTAGCACAGACCTTGTTGCTGCTCTCCCTCTGTCTCAAGTTCCCTGACCTCTCCGCAGAAGTGGGTGCCTTTTCTGTTGTGTAGCTCAGGTACTACCGGGTGACTTGGGTATATTTTACAGCCACCCAATGGAATGGACACAGCACAAGCCAGCAGGACCACAGCAGCCCAGGGCCACTGTACTGAATTGATGTCTGCACATATCTCCCTACTGAGAATGAGTTTCCAAGTTCACTGGACAATTCTAGGAGAGAAGCCAGAGTGAGAAGCTTTACCCTGCCCCACGACCCACACCAGAACCCGAAAAACCTCCCTCCTTGTCCCAGCATCACTCCATCAGCCCCTATGGATGGTCAATCACCAAGTCGCACATGCTTGTATCCACTGGCATAGTCACGACTCCACCACTGTCTTACTGAGATGACAGCCAGTCTCCCAATGCGGCCTCCCTGTCCGTCCTGGAGTTCCTCTCCACGGCCCACAGAACCCCTCTAAACAGCAAGTCAACCATGATACTTTCTTACTTTAAAAAGTCATGGACACAGTGGCATGGGCCTATAATTCCAGTGCTGGGAGGCCAAGACCAGGAATTGCTTCAGTCTGCGTGTTCAAGACTAACCCGGGCAACATAGCAAGACCTAGTCTCAAAAAAATATGGTGGTGCATGCCTGTAATCTCAGCTACCTGGGAGGCTGAGGCTAGTGACCACCTAAGTCCACACATTTGGGATTACCCCAGGCAACACAGCGAGACCTAATATCTAAAAATGAATGAGTGAGTAAGTGAATGAATGAATGAATGAATGAATGAATGAATGAAAAGTCATCAAATGGTTCCCTATGGAATTGAAGATGTCAAAATTCAAGGAATTCGAAAAGGGTTCCAGGGAAAAGATGGCATTTGGGGGAGATATAGAAAGATACAAGAAAATGGAGAAAGTAAGGGGCCTCAGGCCTAGAGAACAGTGTTGGCCAAGACAGCGCGGGAGGTTCAGTCCAGGCACAGAAGGGGGCAGGAGGCCAAGGCATGCACTTCTGGCTATGAGGAATTGCAGAAGTGCCGTGCCCCATTTAACCACGAAGTCAGATGCCCCCAGTCATGGGTTGTCCCACTGAGCCCAGACACAGTATCAGACTCCCTCTCAAGACTGAACTTCAGAAAGCCACCACCATCCCAGAGAACACAAAACCTATCCCCACTCAGGGGGAGAACTGGAGATGCTGGTGAGGGAGTGACAGGCTTGCAGGGGAAGACAGGTCCTAAACCCCCGCCAAACACAGAAGGCTGAACCCAGAAAACACACATTTCCGTGAGCTCCACCAGCAAGCAGGGGACTCTCTGGGGTCTCCAAGAATGGGGCTGTCATTCTGTTTGGTTTGGAAATGACTCACACGTGCTTTTGTAAAGCTATCTCCTCCAAGGCGAGCCCCCTGGAAAAGTCACTACAACTGTGAAATCTTGTTCTGATAAACAGATTTCCGGAGCCAGAAAATTGGCCAGATTAGATTCCAAGGAGCTGGCTCTGAGAGTCAACAGGCAGGCGGCACATGGTCTTGACAAATGAATAGGTGTGATGCAGAGACTAAGCACCACGTCTGTTACACACAGGTGGTCCTGCCAGCCTCCGGTCCCAAATGTTTTTTTTCCAGCAGGGCCAGGGTCTCCAGGGGCTGGTAAATGACAACACAGAGGGACCTGCTCTGAGCCTTACTGAGCAATTTCTCCACAAAGAGAAAGAGGAAATTAGGAGATGGGAACAGGTCGCCTGCTGGGATCAAGGGGCCCCAAGTCTATCAGTATGAACAAGGAATAACTGGTGAGAAAGACGAAGTTGCCCCCAGTCCAGATATACCAGGGTGCTCCCCAGCCCAGTTAAGACTAAAATGTTCAGAACGTCAATAACACAATACCAAAGCAAAAGGCCAGCCAAGCATGGTGATGCGCACCTGTAATCCAGGTACCTGGGAAGCCGAGGGTAGGGACCACTTGAGTCCAAGGGTTTGAGACAACCCCAGGCAACATAGTGAGACCTAGTCTCTATAAGAAATATCCAGGTGTGGTGGCACATACCTGTAATCCCAGCTACCTGAGAGGCTGAGGCTGGGGATTACTTGAGTCCACGGGTTCAAGACTACCCTGAGCAACATAGCAATACCTAGTCTCTAAAAACAAACAAATAAATCAATAAATAAAACCAAAGCAAAGGGCCAAAACCTGTCTCAGAAAGGCTGGTGAGGTAACATGGGAAAACTCGTGGGCCTTGGCAGTATAGGAGACCTCATGAGCCCCAGCCAGTCAGCAAGAGACACAACCCGAAAACAGCCAATAACCAAACCCCCACCCTTGGCCCACTAAAGAAACCCATTTAAACAACTACTTCTTCCTCAGTGGCTTCCTCAGAAGCTTTCTACCCAGCAGAAAAGCCTCTCTTCTCAGTGAGGTTCCTGTCCCCCCTCTTATCTATCAATATATCTCTTGCTTTTCTGTATTACTCTGGCCTCCATGTTGAAGCCTTTCCTCACCAAAGATAAGAACTGAGGGAGAAAAAGAGAGAGGGAGAGAGCACATCTGGGGTTCTTGGACTCCAGAAAGGCTCCCAAAACCCTGATTCAGTGTGAGAGGGCAGAGCCTTGTGCTTCAGGGAAGTGACAATATTGTCAAACTCAAAAGCCTACGGAAAAACCAAGGCAGAGCGAGGTTCACTCCTGTTGAACTGTTCTTCAAAAATCTTCCTCAAACTCATCAACTGTGCCTCACCAAACTGGCAGTAGCCAATTCCAGCCTCCCTCTTTCATCCACTGGTTCTCAAAAGAGTCACTTCTGCCCTCTAGGGGACTAGGTAGCATCTGAAGACCTCTGGTTTTGGCATCCAATGGTAGAGCCAGTCAGGGATGCTGTTCTGCATCCTACAGTGAACAGGGCAGCACCAACAACACAAAGCCTGAACTGGTATCAGGACTGAGGTGAGACACTCTGATGTAAACCAACCTTCCAACACTTGCCTCTCATGTTAATACACCCGCAGCTCTTTCTCCTCATAACAAGGAAAGTTTTTGAGATGTTTCTGGTGCCCTTATAATAAATGTAAAACTCCTGTCATGGCTGACAAGGCCTGTTAGGATCCAGACGCCCCCATGTCCCTTATTTTAACTATGTATGTACATATCCCACTCAAGGTAACCAGAACAACCTCATTTCCAACCATATCCTCAAACACAAATGTCCACTCCACAACGAAGCCTTCACGCATGCTGCTTCCCGGTCATGGTCGTGATACTTCCATCCTCTTTTCATCCAGTGTTAATGTATTTGATGGACTGAGTTGTCTCCTGCAACCCCATCGTCAATTCATATGTGGAAGTTCTAAACACTAGCGTCTCAGAGTATGACTGTATTTAGAGACAGAACATTTGAAGAAGAGATCAAGTGAAAAGAGGTTGCTCAGGCACAGCCTAAGCCAACCTGATTGCTATCCATTTAACAGAAGAAATGAAGGTCACACATAGGGGCAGACACGGAAGACAGCTATCAGCAGGTCTAGGAAAGAGGCTTCAGTAGAAACCAATACTGTCTACACCTTCATCTCAGCCTCGTTAGCATCCAGAGCTACGAGAAAATAAGCATCTGTTGTTGAAGCCACCTAATCTGAGGTAGTTTGTTCTGGAAGCCCTGATGGACTAATACATCTGGCTAATCTCATTCATCCTTTGGACCTGGACATTTTATCACATCATTCTCTGAGATCCCTGTCGACATCCAATCTAAAGTCAGTCCCCCTTTTTCATTCTCATAGCATCTTTCCTTCATGTGCTTTCCTTTATCCCAGCTCATGCTTGCTGATTTATCTGGACTCTCTCCCACTCGACTGAATGCTCCCTGAAAGCAGAGCTGTCTCGTTGAGCTGTGTGCCCCTGTCACCTGCTTTCAGGAAATCCTCAGTAAATACATGTGGCTACTCTAAGAAGCAAACCCAGTGCCCAGATTCTGATTGTGCCCCATCTCTCATACAGTTCCTTGGAAAGTTCCATCCATCCACTCCCTGCTTCCTCCCCATGGCAGATGAGTGGGATCTGTACATACATACTTAAAATAAGGGACACAGGGACGCCTAGATTAGTGCAAGTAAATTACTACCTTGTCTGCTTTAAAAGAGGTTAGAAATCTTTTCAGCCCGACAGCAGGACTTTCTAGTGGCTGAAATATTTATCCCATCTTGGTGCCCTGGGACACATTTAGAATCCAAAAAAGACAAGCATTAGCACGAAGTTGGCTAGCTGGGGTTTCTCCTCCTCCTTTTCCTTTTTTTCATTAAGCTGAAAAATGAAAAAGAGTTGCCCATTTTCACTGCAGCACATCACTTACTTAAAATAACTACACCATCTGCACCAGGAATGGGGGGAAAAAATTCCAAGTCCTCCCCCACTGGGCAAAGGCAAACAGGCTTCTGCAACAGCTTCTTCCAAAATTTTTGGCACCCACAAATTTATATTGAATGAGGGGGGCCAAAACAGGGGCAATGGCAAAAATGCAGACAGCTGCTACATTCCACCAAACTCTCCTTCCGGAACATGCTGTTCGTAATGGTGACTGTTCCAGCCGAGAAATGGGAATTCTATTCCATCCTTTGGAGTCCTGCACGATCTCCTCTCTCCTGCTAATCTCCCTTTTCAGGAGATTCCTGTTCGTGATGCAATACGGAACCGACATCTGCAAATTATTCCCAGGCCACTGCTTGTAGATTTCTGCCTGATTCCCTGTGTTTTAATCCTTGCTTCCCGACAGTCTAGTTTGCAGGCCCAGTAAACAACAAAGCATACGGTACAGACAGACATCCGACTCAGTGTGCCATTTTGCAGATCTTCCCTAAAACCTACTCAGAGAATTAACACACCTCTTCCCACTGCCTCATGCCAACAAACATCATGTTACAAGGCCACTGAGAACAACCATCTGTTTTCCCTTCGCCTTGATTCTTCAGACACACACAGACATTCCACACCCAGACGCGTGTATAACACCAAGTCTTCCCGTACTTTGTCTGCAGACATCCCTGGAAAATCCCTGAAGGTTCCTTCAACGCCAGACTGCTCCACTCGGTGGCATCTGCATCAGACAGAACTGGAGTCATCTATCCTGAGACTTCCCAGGGCCATTCAGTTCTCAGCAGACAGCTTCCTGCTGCAGCTCTGCTTTGGGAAGCATGACTGTCACCCAGGAGGGAGCAGTCCCACGTGGATGTCTGAGCCTGGTGTGTGGACGTGCCTCTGGCTCCAAGCATCTGAGCAGATCCAGGGTTCCAGCTTTGTCTAGACAGTGAACCCGCTCTGCCTGGGACCCTGCTCCAGAGGTCCCATCCACCAGTGACCCATTTGTTTCAGGCAGACACACAGCCCAGGGACACTGGTGAGAAGGTCTAAAATGACACATGGGGTCAGGCCAGCACTACTAAGCTGTGGCACCACCAGCGCTTGTCTCCACACTGCCTGTGACCCTGAAGCAAGATGACTAACTGTGGCAGGACCCGTCTGTAGATGAATAGCCGCCTGGCCAGTCAGGGAGCCTAGCAGTCCAGCCAGCCCTTACACCTCACACAACCTTCCTCTTTGCTTCTCTCATGGAGTGCAAAGCAGCAGCCGTTACAAAATGATAAATGCTTTGTTTCCTTCTCGAAATGAGTTAGCAAAGAAGGCCAATGGCTAGTGTTAATGAGGCAAGCAAAGAGAAAGTGAAGAGGTCTCAGAAAAGGACAGTTCTTCACCAGGAAATCGCTTTATAAATTATTTTTGTCCTGTATTTATAGCCTCATTAAGAGCCCGAAGCTGTTACTTACATTTTTTAGTTATGCTTCATTGCATTTCATGAGAAAAATTATGTCGGAGTGGCATTAAAATCGTGGGGATTTGCAGAGTCGTCAGAGGCAGTCCTGGCAAGGTCCAAGGTCCGGGGACCAGAGAGTCACACTGGGGGACATTAGTTCTCAAGCTATGGACCCCCAAAGGGGTGCTTGTGTCCCACTCCTTCCCCAGTGGTCCCCATTCTTTCTTACACTCCTTTTAGCAGCCCTGAAGATATGGATCATTATTGACTTTCCACTAGGTAAGATCTAACATCCACTGTTAACTACAGCAGGAGTTTAACATCGATTCCACTTTACTTCTTTCAAGAGCCTGTTCTGCAGACAGGGCCTTGGAAACTGAAGAACTGGCCCAAGGTCACACAATAGAACAAGAGGCTGCAGGCGTTTCAGTACAGGGAGTCAATAGGCTGGGTAGGACATAAGGCCAAGTCAAAGATCTGCTAAAGGTAGTGCACAGATACACAAAATTTAAAACATTAGCACATCATTGAGAACAATATTCTGTAACAGGTCTACTAATGAGAAGCATGGAATAATTCTCGGGAGGCGCAGGTAACTTTTCACTTGATTGAGGTTCAACGTTAGTGTTCCTGATCATCAACATCTATTACCAAGGCCTAATTTCTTTCTTAGCTGCTTAAACATGTAAAAACTATGATTAGCCAAGGGACTAGGGTGGCTGGCTTTGACCCGCGGGTCACAGCTTAACAACTCCTGACCTAGAAGACAACAAGGATGCCTAAAATAACAACCCAGCACCAGATACAAAGGTACTTCTAGAAGATGGCAAATATGCCCAAATTACAAAAAAAAAAAAACAGTACCAGATACACAGACATTTCTTCTGTCTGGTCACAGTCACTGTGTTCTGAAGAGGTCCTGATGGCTCAGTGTATGCCCACCCACCACAGAGGCAGGGCCTGGACTGCTGTCTTTTCTGTGTCTCCAGCAACTAGCAAGTGCCAGTCACCCCCAGACACAGTAAATGCTTGCCAACGGAATGAGTGCGGGAACAGAACCTGATTACCCCTGGAACCTTGCCAGTTCTGACCCGCAAGTACTGTGCATTTAACTAACCTCACCTTGAACCCAGACATGGTTCTGTGAATTCGATGGCATGTGAGCCTGGGCCTGCACAGCCCTCCTGAACTCCTAGGAGCTACAGAAGTAAATGGTGCTGGATGAGCTTTCTTGAGCTCTCCTCATATTCCCATGTCCTCGCCAAAGGCTGGGTGGGCTTTGGCTCTGCAATAGGACCAACCCCCAAGTGCCTCCAGTCTCTTCAGTGGCCCTCGGCAGCAGTGGTAGCAGGAAGTGAGCATGAGGCAGTGAAACTGAACTGTAGGATAAGAGTTGGACAACTTACCCACCAATTGTATCAGGCTTGTAGATAAGCCAGCCTATCAACCCTGCACTTCAGCACCTCTCAGATACAAGCCTCAGGGTCAAGTAGGACGGTGCTCTGACCCCAAGTTCAAGTCCACCCCACGTGCCCAGGGAGCCTGCACCAGGAAACTTTCGGCAGCTACACTCAGCTCCCCAAGGATACAACCAGGCAGTAAGTATATGACAGCAAAGCACAGCAAAGCACAAGATCAGGAAAGCAAGATGACTTTCATACATACACCAAAGATGAGCTCAGGCTAAGGTAGACTTTTTGAAATAAGATGCAAAAAAGAAAGGCAAGAGCAATGAAATTGGATATATACAGCCTCAATCAAATATAAAGTTCCTGTTCATCCAAAGAAACAATCAGCAAAGTTAAAAGATAAGGTACCAAGCTACCTGAAAGATAGTATCTACTTCTACCATATATATAATCCACCAAACCTATAATATATATAATGTATAATATTCTACTATATTAGTATATAGAATATTCTATATTATAAATTATTCTACATTCCATATTTAGATATAGAATATTTTATATATAATACATATAATATATATTCTACTACATATGCATAACATATATAAAACATTCTATACATAAAGAATATATATATGTATATAATCCACCCCATTAGTATTACTTTAAAAGGCTATAAGGAAAACACAAACAACCCAACAGAAAGTGACAAGTACTTTCTCTGATAAGGAAAGTCCAAGAGTGATCTACTGTATACTCAACCTCAGAGGTCACCAGAAAGTAATTGAAAAAACTAGAAAGCTCTTTCTTATCCAAAAGACTTGCCAAAATTTGAATCCTGATATTCTCTAGGGCTGAGATGATGTAAAACAACAGGAATTTACACTGTCCATCGTGCAGTAACTCTGAAAGAGTGATCTGGTGACTCATAGCAAGGCTGAAGAAGCTCCTACCCCGTGAGCCAGTTGACTCCGTTGTGGTGGACACCCCAGCCTTGGGGAAATGTGCAGCAGACAACAGCAAGGAACACTCACCCTGGTGCTACTGCACAAGTCTACAAGACAATCTAGATGCTCACCAAAAGAAGAGTAGGTTAAAAAAATGGGGTACACCCACACAATGAACCATCATCCAAAGCTCCAATTTAACAAACTGGGTGGCATGAATCAACATGGATAAATTTACGTAAAGCTTAGTAAAAAAAACAAGTGACAGAATTTCACTTCTCTCAAGTTTGAACAATATACTACTTTAGGAGTATACGCAGATGTAGAGTTTCTGGA
Organism: Uropsilus gracilis; assembly: GCA_004024945.1. Taxonomy (NCBI): domain Eukaryota; kingdom Metazoa; phylum Chordata; class Mammalia; order Eulipotyphla; family Talpidae; genus Uropsilus; species Uropsilus gracilis. The sequence goes on from PVHY01023650.1 coordinate 16,876, forward strand.
AATATTCATCAAGGACAATGGTTCTTCTTTGGCAAACAGAATCAGAAAGAAGACAATGAACTTCAACTCTAAGATTTGTTTCTCTAAAACAATCCAAGGTAAGCATAGCCAAATATAAGGAATCCATGGAGCCAGATGGAAGGCACACTGGCTTTCTCTTTATTCTGGCTTTTCCCTACCACTTAAAAAAAAAAAAAAAAAAAAAAAAAAAAAAAAAAAAAAAAAAAAAAAAAAAAAAAAAAAAAAAAAAAAAAAAAAAAAAAAAAAAAAAAAAAAAACCTCATTAATAACATTTATTACAAAGGACAAAGATTTCTCAAATACTATTTGAGAAAAATCTACAAAAGACATATGGGACCATTTACCACTAATGTTCCCGCTTCTAACACCCCATCAACTATGAAAGAACCAGAGACAAAGGGGCAAGTGTCACACGGGAATAAAGAGCAAAGGCGAAGCATTCACCTGGGAGATTCAGTCTCTGGTGAACTCTTTATTTTCTGAAAGGCAGTCACAGTTGCAGGGGAGAAATGGATTGTGGAGGAAAAAAAAAATAAACATGACTCCTAAGATAAATTTACCCACCCAACTTATGAAGCTGTGACATTCCAAAAATAAATATAGCAAGGCCCAGACAGAAGGTCAGATATATTTTAAATGCTAACTCCCTGTGAAGTCAGGATGGGGAAGGGCACTTTAAGGCTGTCTTTCTCAGAATAGTCCATGCCACCTGCCCCCTCACCCCTCAGAGTGGGGCTTCAGGCAGCTGAGCAAATGGTGGGGTCGGTGAGGACAGTTGGGGGCTGCCAGGGCTGCAACTTGGCCCTAATGACCATCACTAGCTGTGTGACTCCAGATAAGTGAGTTACCTTCTCTGAGCTTCATTTCGCCATCTGTAAAACCTGGGTGACCCCATCTCCCTGGTAGAGTTGCTAAGGACAGAGAGATATAATATCTGTAACAGAGAAGAAATGTCGGGAAAAATCAACAGAACAGGCAGTATGTACTTGGACTTCAATAAATATTGAATCTAGTATTTGTAACTGCCTCGTTTCTTGACTGTTCTTGGTGTTCCCCAGGGGGCATGTGCTGTGAACGGTGCTCAGACAACACTGGGACCCCTCTCCCCGTGCCTCCCAGCAAAGACCCAGCTTACTGAATGGCTGAGATCACTAGCCACTTAGGTCCAAACAGGCAGCCTTTAGGAACAGACACAAGCTTTTAAAAACACAATCAAAGAGCTTGCAGTGTGGTCCTGACTGTGTGCCTTCCAACGCATGGCAGCCTCAATCCCTTTATTCCTAAGAAATAATTTGCCCTCCTGAACCATTCCGAGGACTGTATAATAGCAGTCAGGTTATAAACATGAAGTAACCTGCCCCCAAATAATGTGATTATGAAGCAGCCAGAAAGAGAAAGGCATATGCCATCTCCCACTGGAGGCTGAGGAGGCAGCTCCACCTCCCTGGGCCTCAGTTTTCCCAGGTGCAAAGCAAGGCAGTACAGATGTCATTCTAGTTCCTTTCTATCTCTCAACCAGCTCCTTCTTCCTTCTGTGGACATAGGTCCTACCCCACAGCAGGCAGGTGAAAACTCACTACCTGCCCATCCAGGATATAGTCTTTAGTCATTTATCTTTTTTTTTTTTTTTTTTTTTTTTTTTTTTTTTTTTTTTTTTTTGAGACTAGGACTCGCTATTTTGCCTGTGGAACCACAGGCTCACGCTGCCCAGGGTATGACGGACTCAAGCAATCCCCAGCTTCAGATTCCCAGGAAGCTGGGATTACAGGCACGTGCTACCACGCCCAGCTATTTTTTTAGAATTAGGTCTTACTACGTTGCCCCAAGTGGGACTCGAACCATGATCCCTGGTTGCGCCACCATGCCTGGCTGTATTTAGCCATTTAAAAACAATAGCTAGGATTTAAGCAGAGGTCCTCCTCCAAGGGACTGAAAAGACATGCACCCGCTGTAAGACATGCACCAAAGGCAGTTCCTCCTTTGTAAGTAGAGAATAAGACCCAGAGTTCAACCAGCCTGTCCAAGCTGGGCTGGTGGGAAGGAATACAGGTCCAGCCACGATGGAAGGCTATGTAAAGGACCCTCAAAGTACTGAAAATGGAACTCCCATTTGATCCAGCAATTCTACTACTGGAAATCTACCCAAAGGATATAAAAACACTAATTCAGAAGGATACCTGTACTCAAATGTTTATTGAAGCATTATTTACAATAGCTAGGATATGGAAACAACCCAAATATCCCAAAACTGATGAATGAAAAAGTTATGGTGTATTTACACAATGGAACATTACTCAGCAATCAAAAGAGACAAATTTGATGCATTTGTGGTAAAATGGATGGACGTAGAAGGAATCATAGGACGCAGAAGGAATCATTTCACTAGATGAAATAAGCCCAAAAGAAAAAGACAAAACCAGATGGTCTCCCTAATAGGTGGGATATAGGGAAAACAAACAAAAGGTCAAGAAAATGTCAAGACTAACAAGCTGACAACAGAATTAAAGCAAACAGTCAGGGAGCAGGAGAAAGGGTGGGAGAAATCCGGGAAGGGATGAGCACAAAAGATCAAGATCATGGTTCAGGGGTGATATGTTGATGGTTCATGGGTGATGGGAGAACCCTGGAGAATACAATGATGTAAACTATATATATATATAGATAGATCTATCTGTATAAATATATCTATAGATATATCTATAAATATATCTATAGATATAAATATATCTATAGCTACATGTCTATATATATCTGCATGTAGATTTACATGTAAATAATAAAAATTTGGGAAAAAAAAACAAACAGGGCAGTCATGGCCAGGTGTCCAGCCCCTGGACAAGACTCGATTCTGCTTCGAACTCCCATCTCCCACCGAGCATGCAGAGACGCCTGGGCTCACACTTCCCTGCGACAGGAGAAAATAATGTGGCCTGGGCCAGCCAGCAGACCTGCCTCTTGTCCCCATGGATTCAGGGGCCTCTCCAGTTCACTTGGTTTATCCACAATCTTCCATCATGTCTCGGCAAATGAACCATTGTTCAGCTTATCACTTCCGATTAGCAGAGGCACTCTGCCAGGGGACTCAAAAACACCGACCTGCTACCGCCAAGCAAGGGGGGAATACATATTAACCAGTGCGTCTTTTTACATTTTCCTAAGTAGCTTAATCCATTAAACCGGCCCAGCCCGTTTCTACAAGCTGCTCACGCGGGCACCCTCCCTGGGCACCGTGTGCCACGACAGGCCCTCCATCACCAGGCATTAGCTGACTTCTTGAACAAATGATGTTAGTACACGTAGTGGGTGCCAAAGTGAAGTGGTATTTACTGCTGGAGCCCCCGCTGCAGAACACAAGTCTGACGGCGTGGCTTGCAGAGTGAGCAATTTACCTGTGAGCAAGGGACCTGTCGCATTTGCTTAATCAAAGGGCTGAGACTGTGCAGACAAACTTGTGAGGGTTTTCCAGACTGGAAAGGGGAGATTATGACAGTGCAGAAAACAAAGCAAATGAAAGAAGAATGAACCGAGTTTTCACTCAGTTCAGCCGGGTATCCACAAATGATGAATTCTAAATTTATATTGCTTCCAAATTCAGGGGCTGGTGCAGCACCTCTACCTCAGTTTCCTCATCTGTAAAAATGGACCAAAAGCAACCCTGACCAACAACCAAAGGGCTGTCCCTTCACAAAATCACAAAGCTGAAAGCCTAAGTACACTGATGATGAGT
>PVHY01023651.1:0-20674 GCA_004024945.1 Uropsilus gracilis
GATGACCACTGATGGCCCACGATGACCACTGATGGCCCATGATGACCACTGATGGTCTGTGATGACCGCTGATGGCCCATGATGACCACTGATGGCCTGTGGTGACCACTTCCTTGCCCAAAATAACCACAGATGGCCCATGAAGACCGCTGTCAGCCCACAGTAACTGCTGGTGGCTCATGATGTCCACTGATGGCCCACAATGACCACTGCCCACAATGATCGCTAAGAGCCCACCATGACCACCAACAGCCTACAATGACCACTGATGGCCCACGATGGCCACTGTGCTGCCATTTGAAGACATCAGAGAATATGCAAAACTCCTCAGTGAACAGACAGGTGACAAAGGTTTGCGCAAAGGGCTTGCCTTACCCTGCCTCTGGACACAGCCTCCTGGCTTTCTCCTCGTTTGCATCAACCTCTCTTGGTGGATGCAGACACCGCCAGGCAGAGAGATGCGCTCTCATCCGGCCATATAATTCGGGGCCTTCTCACTGGGGCACTGCCACGCGACGCCACCTGCCTTCGGCTCGAACCATCCTCTACAGGTCTCGGTTGGCCACTCCAAGCAGGGGGCCAGCAGGACAGCTAGGAGGCAGGGCACTGGCCTTTCAGCTGCGGTCCCCGCCACTGTTTAACATGCATGGAGACCCGTGGTGCACTTTGAAACCAGAAAGCACCCGGAAACGTCCTGGTAAACTCTTACATCTTCGGAGGCACCTGGCTGCACTTCAGAGAGAAATCGGATGAAGCAGAGACAAGAGCCAGCGACCCCAGATGGGAAGAAAGGGGCGAGCCGGATGCCAGAAAGGAGCATGTGGACTTGGACTTGAAAGCGATCGCTGGGGCAGGAGGAAGGCACGCATGCAGGAAGGCTCTGCCTCTGCATTTTTAAAGGATTCCTCCAAACATTAGTCCATTGTCTGCTCACGATGAGCCGGGGAGCTTGAGTTCCGTCTTGCTGAGGGGAAAAAGTAGGCGTACACCAGGTGTGGAGCTCATGCCTTGAGGGTCCATCACCTTGTCTTTATTTGGGGGTCGCAGGATAAGGACTCCGAGCCTCAGCTTCCATCATGGCACTTTTTCCTAACCATTTCATCAGCCTTCTTGCCATCACCCTCATCACTCAGGCTTTGTTTCTGCTGGACTCGTCAGCACAGTGTTTAGCTCATGTTACACACATGTTACACGTGTCACCTCTTGACCTGCTTTCTCCCTCCTGGGTATGAGCTTGTTGCTCCTTGAACAGTCTGGACTTAGGCACTCAGAGCCTGAGGAATTTCCCTAGGTTTCTGTGTCCATCTTTCTGGACATCAGTGTTTGCATTTGGGAGCATGAGTTTGACAAAATGGCCTTCCTGTGCCCATGGACTTCATGGGATCATGCTCCTGACCCTCAGCAATTGGTGGGTCCATTTGTCTGCCCTCTTGAGTTGGGACGGCTTGCGAGACTCCTCTTACCTGTCGAACATGGTGGAAGCAAGACTGATTCATGCATAGGATCAAAAAATGGAAGCAAATGGTCCATGTCAAAAAAGAAAAAAGAGTAACAACAAGTGCTGGCGAGGATGTGGAGAGAAAGGAACACTTCACACTGCTGGTGGGAATGTAAATTGGTCCAGCCACTATAGAAGGCTGTGTGGAGGACCTTCAAACTACTGAAAATGGAGCTACCATTCAACCCAGCAATCCCACTTCTGGGTATCTACCCAAAGGTTACAAAACTCTCATCTAAAAAGACACCTGTACTCAGATGTTTACTGCTGTGCTATTTAACATAGCCAGGATATGAAAACAACCCAAATGCCTCAAAACTAATGAATGGTTGAAAAAGCTTTGATCTGTTCACACAATGGAATATTATTCTGCAATCAAAACTGAAAAATAGGATGCATTTATGATAATATGAATGACCTAGATGGAATCCTATTAGCAGAAATAAGTCATAAAGGAAAAGACAAAAACCAGATGGTCTCATCAATAGATGGAATATAGGAATAACAAACAAAAGGCCAGGAGAAAGTCAAAACAAGCTGAGAGTAATGCTGGGGCAGGCAGCTAGGGAGGGAGAGGGTGGAGGGAGAAATCAGGGAAGGGAGGGGCACATGAAGATTGAGATGAAGTTTCAGGGGTGATGGGAGGGGGAAGAACCCTGGGGAATTCAATGATGTGCTATCTACATGCACCATCTATGTATTATAAGTTATCTACATGCACTATCTACATAGTATATGTACTATCTACATGTACCATCTACATATTATATGTACTATCATCTACATGCACTATGTATTATATGTACTATCTACATGCACCATCTACATATTATATGTACTATCTACATGGACCATCTACATATTATATGTACTGTCTACATGTACTATCTATATATTATATGTACTGTCTACATGTACCATCTACATATTATTTGTACTATCACCTACTGCCCTGTGTATTATATGTACTATCTACATGTACCATCTACATATTATATGTGCTATCTACATATGCTATGTACATGCACATAAATATGTGAACAACAAAATGATTAATAATAAACAAGTAAAGGTGGAAACAACCCCAGGACTAGAGGCCATGGGCAGATGAGTGGGGTGCAGATATGTGGAGGTGACTCACCATGCAAAAGGAGGGGAATTCTGAGCTTCCCCAACGCGTGAGTGAGCCTTGAGGACATGACGCCAAGTGAATCAGTCAGATGCAAGAGACAAAGTGCATGATTCCCCCTCCGTGAGGCACCGTGAGGGGTTGGACTCCTAGGGACAGAAAGTGGGGGGCGGTCGCCAGGGCCCAGGGAGCAGGTGTCAGTGACCATGGGAGAGCGTCTGTTTGGGGATGGGCATGTTCTGGGGATGGATGGCGGCGGTGGTAGCACAGCAGTGTGGGTGGCCTCACCATCGCCCAAGTGCACACTCGCACGTGCTCACAGTGGTCAGCCAGAGGGGGTGTGTTTCTTGTCACAATAAGTGTCATCTTTAAGAGGGAAGCTGGCATGGAACCTCCTTCTTCAGAGGCCGTGGGCTCTCTGCTTCCAACCCCCCTGGATGAGGAAGCCGTTCTGCTTCCGGAGGATGGGCAGTGAATACCCCAGCAAGCAGGGAGTGTGGGCAAACCCAGAGGGGACTTTCCAGTCTGTTGACCCCCCTGGCTGACCGGGGCGTGACTGACTCCAGGAGGACTGAGGAGACGTTGGCCAGTCAGCTCACCAAGCCAAAAGAAGTAAAGAATTCGATCCAGTTTCTGTCACATTTTGCCTCTTTTGAGGGGGAGACAAGGGGAAGGAGAGGGGAGAGGAACACCCAAAAGGGAAAGAAATGTCAACAAATCTTATATAATAATAAAACATTATTTTTTAAAAAAGAAAGGAACTTGGGTTGTTTGAGGTCTTTCTTTTCATTTGCCCAAATGTCTGTGTCCTTTGCTTTGTGTTTGTGGACTGGGGGGAGGATGTCGATCATATTATTCCATTCAACTCCTTCTATTTTAGTTATTCTTTTTTTTTTTCTTGTAGGACACCAAACAAGAGCTTCTCTTTGATCACTGCATCCCAGAAAAGGGTTTACACCCAGCCAAGTTTTACTGACGCCTGGAGGATCAGAAAATGAAATAGGTTAGGTCTCCTCCAGGCCGAGGAACTGTAGGTGTCACATGCACACCTGTTTACCAGCCCTGGGCACACTCACCCATCAAGGCTCCTACCCACAATGCTCCCAGCGGCTTCATGCACTAAAGGTGTTTTTATTCCTCCATAAAAATGCAATTATTTTCTCAGAAATTTACTTTATCAAAATTCTTTTCTTGCCCACGAAAAGGTGAAACTCCCGGGAAAAATACAGAATGTTTCTCTAAGCGGGGCGATCGCCTCTCAGACGCTTTGCTGACCAGTGAGGTCAGCATTTAGGTCCATGAAACAGGATGAGCCCACTGTGATTGGGAAAAGCCTGTGGTACAGCCTTTCTGGACACAACGTGGCATCATCTTGGCCAAAAGAATTAAAAATATCCCACCCCAAGCTCCCCACACTTCGCTTTGAGGGGGTTGTCATAAGCCAATAGGGGTAGATGTGAGCAAAGATTTAGTTAGAGTATCTAGACAGCGGCATCAGTTAGGTTAGTGAGGGGGGAGGGAGGAACCCAAATGTCCACCAAGAAGGGATTCAGCCTCACAAAAGACAGCTGTGCAGTGAAACAACCAACGATGTTGTCTGTTGTCGAAGAATTTTATTTGTTTGTTTATTTCACATTGTTGCCTGAAGGTTAAGATTATCTTAATCTTTTGTGCCCATGCCCTCCCCTGATATTTGGCCCTTCCCCACTCTTGTTCTATACTTCAGCTCTGACAGTTTTAAATTTTTCTTATCTGCTTGTTTGTTTTCCCTCTATCCCTCCTATAAGCGAGACCATCCTGTATTTCTCTTTTCCTTTCTTGCTTATTTCTGCTGGTATGAGTCCTTCCGGCTCCATCCATGTTGCTGCGAATGACATACATGTGTCTTTTTTGATTGCTGAATAATATTCCATTGTGTACGTTGGACCACAACTGTCGCAGAATATTTCATGATATAAAACAATACCCGAAATTGGTCATGAACCAATATCTGAATGGACAATTCGATGCCATTTATGAAAATATATGTAAAATGTATTTTATATAGGTTATGGACTTTTCTAATATCTAGAAAGACATACGCGAAAAGCTGAAGAGTAGTTACCACTCAGAGACAAAATTAAGACTTTGATTTAAAATTGATTTTAATTTCCTTTCCCCCCCCAACTTGTCTATGTAGTCTACATAGTTTCCAAATATTCTGTAATCAATAGCTATTGCATTGTATTAAGGAGAAACACAATAAAAAGGAAAGCATGCCATCCAAAAATGCCTATTAAACAAAATGGGTATTTTTATTTTTTCAATTTTTATTTGGATATTTTTAAAAAATTATAGTTTCCTGTTAAATATGGACTCTGTTTATATAATGGGATGAAAATCAAAATGGAGCCATTTTTAATTATTCTCTTATTGTCATACAACATCAGTGGTGTTTGCATCCGTTAAGAAGAAACACCACAGAAGGGAGGACATCAAAAACACTCATCAAAGAAAATGGCTATTTTTTAATTTTTTTGAGACTAGGTCTCACCATTTTGCCAGGGGAACCACAGGCTCATGTTGCCTGGGGTACCACAGACTCAAGCAATCCCCAGCCTCAGCTTCCCAGGCAGCTGGGATTACAGGCATGTGCCACAACACCCAGCTATTTTTTTTTTTGGGGGGGGACTAGGTCTTGCTGTGTTGCCCCAGGCGGGACTCGAACCGCAATCCCTAGCCCCAGCCGCGACTCCATAGGCTGTTGCTTACAGGTATGCGCCACCGTGCCTGGTCAGAAAATGGCTATTTTTAATCATGGAAGAGGAACTGGGAAAGGCTTCCCTTCCCTCCCCAAGTCCGTCTGATGCCTCATTGAAGAGTGACACATGGGGTGCCGAGCACCTGGGGCACAGTAAGACACCCCGGTTCTCTCACAGGGCTGCTTATCCAGGCAAGTCTCTGGTGGGGACCTGGCTTGAGTCTCACCGTGGTCTCCATCTGGATGGCCCAAGGCCACTGGTTTCCCACCATGGCCCATGGAACCAGCCCTCCTGCACTGGGACCCAGCTCGACCCATTCCCCACTTGGGCCTGAGGCGAGATGCCCCAATGCCTTCGGGCCCCTTTTCCAGGGACTGGGAATCCGGTCTTGACCATAGCTGGGCGTCGGAGCTTCCTGGGCACCTGGGCCGCTTGTATTCCCCAGGAGAGAGTTCTGGAAGCAATTTGAAGACAGCCAGGGCCCAGGCCTGCTTCCTGGAGGGGTGAGCGGCTCCCTTCCTGCCCTCCCCGGAGCCAGGAGCTGGTCTCCGGGCCACTCTGGACCCACACAGCACCCGGCACCCACCCTACAGCATGGGCTCTGTCCCTGAACCCGTGTCGGATCCCCCCAAAGCCCAGAGGGCTCCCCAGCATGTCAAGACTCGGGGGAGCGCCTGTCTGCACCCCACATGCAGAGGCCAGAGGGAAAGGCAAATGTTTTCAGCTCTCAGCCACCCCGCCTCCTGTTCTTGATATTTCCCTCACATATGCTAACACATGCTGCCCGCAGAACTTCAAACACCCGCTCTCAGCAGCAATGAAAACAGGACCATGCGTCCATGCCACTCCTGGCTCCCGTTCCCCTCCGATACCATTACCTCACGTCCAGAAGAAAATGTAAATCCCCAATATGCTGGTGATTAGACCCTTTCTTCCCGACAGACATTGTAATCGAAATGCACATAAATTGAATTTCTTCTTTCAAGAAATTTGAATACCTTTGGAGCGTTTTGGCAAATCATCTGCAGCCCTCGTGGCTCCACTTCAAGGGTCTGCGGAAAGCGATCTGTCTGTGGCTCGAGTCCTGCGAGAGGAGGATGGAGCAGGGCCGCAACCTGCCAAGAAAAATAGGACGTCCTTTATTGACATTCAGAATTTATTTTATTAAACGCGCACAAAAGACAAAGACGCAGGGAGCTGGTGCTACCGGGACAGGAGGCTTCGAAGCCCAATTCCCCGAGGCCTAGTCCTGGCACCGCCGGAAACCAGCATCCGGGAGATGACGGAGAAAGGTGATGGCCTGTTTGCTGCGTGTGGACTCTCCTTGCTGGGATGCTGAGTGGAGGTCTCTGTTAACTGTCTAATCAGAAGTGGTGAGGGAGGGGGGGGTGAAGGGCCCAGGAGAGAGTTCGTGGTGAGGAAGACACCCCTGATGGCATGGGGGGGGCAGGGAAGGAATGCTGGAACACGCCTTGGCTTGCCAACTTGTGCCCAAAAGGGAAGGGGCCTCCCATTTCCTGCCCCATTCAGCACAGGGCATCTTGGGGTTGGCTGCGGGCACCTGGCTGGAGTGTACGGAAGTGGCTGAAGTGGACCCACTGGTGGAAGTGAACAGAGTACAACCACAGGGCCCTTGAGCCTCTGTGCCCGCAGGCTGCGGCCAGCCCTATGTCTGGGTCACTGTCCCATGCTCAGTGGTGTCCTTGATTCTTTAAAAATATCACATGCAAATTATTTCTCCTGAACCCCGTCAAGTTGTTCAGCATGTACATTCTGCCTCCTCCTGGCCTCTACCCTGGCTGGTGGATGCGAGTGTCACGAGATGGCGGGGTTAGGCGCAGGTGAAGGTCAGGTGAGCAGGAGGGGAGGTGGATTTGGGTCAGCTGTACCCTTTTGCCCCTCCCCCTGCTGTGTGCAGACACCCTCCAAGGAATTCAGCCCCTCTGAGGACTAAGCTCCGTTGGCTGAAGAGAGACAGGTTAAGAACAAACACCCGAACAAAGACCGTGATCTCTTCCCAGGTGCTTTGTACACCTTCCTGCTCCTCACGGCGGCGTGAGTGTGTAATGTTAGGATGAACCCTGTGAAACTGCCAACTGTGGGCCATTTCTGGGCTACACTGAGGTGATTTCAAGGGAGTCACAGCATTGTCCCCATTTCACTGATGAGCAAACTGAGACCAAAGGGGAGAAACCACTTGTCCAAGGTCCAGGAGTCCAGCTGAGGCTGATCTTCCCCTGTGAGACTCCTTGCTGTCATAGAAGCTGTGTCCCCGGTGCTGGTGGGCTTCATTTCATGAGGGGTGCATCGAGAAGAGTTGCTGGGGACCAGCCCAGCTTAGCACCAATAGCCCCAGTGCGGTGACCTTGGCACCTCCCCTGGCATGCGTGTGTGGCTTCAGCTCACTTGAAGTGGACACACCCATGACTCATGACTAGGGGGCTCACTCAGGGCCAGACCCACAGGGACACCGCCACCCTCACCCCTGGACTTGACTGTCCTTTGTGAATTGTTGTGTGGGACGATCATCCCTACATTCATGGGCAAAGAGCCACATTGATGTTTCTAACTTAAGATGTTCCCCTCCAGAGCTGTCAGCGTCTCCCTTCCTGACAGCCACAGGGCCTGGGTGTACCTGGGCCATACCAGGGCAAGCCCCCAATGGGATGGTAGGATCAGCAGGTGCCCTGGACATGGATCTGAGGAGGCACCAAACCAGAGCTGTTCACTCTCAAGGACACTTGCATGCTTATGCTTATTGCAGCACTATTTGCCATAGCCAGGATATGGAGGCAACTCAAATGCCCCAAAACAGACAATTGGATCAAAATACTGTGGTATATGTACACAAAGGAATATTACTAAGCTGTCAAAAAGGCAAATGCATGCCACACAGATGGCACTGGAAGGGATGATGCTGGCTGACATTAGTCAAAAGAAAAAAGATAAAGATGGGATGATCTCACTTCTACATGGAATATAGATACATGAAACCAAAGGACAAGAAATAGCAGAATCAGACAAATTAACTCTAGAAATGAAACATCCAGAAAGGGAAGGAGGAGGGGAGTGAACCAACAGAGGAACAGGAGGGGAAATGGTGATGGCTCCTGGGGGATACGGTGGTGGGAGAAATGCGGGAACCACAACAATGCAAATAAAAAAATAAATAAGTAAATCATTAAAAAATTAAAAATTAGCACAACAGACCTATAATGCATGAAATGACAAAGTTTTGAAAAAGAGAGTGACCTATAGGGCAGGTTGTCTGGAGGTAAGACAGACAGGTGTGAGGTGGGGAGCTGCGGCAGTTACCTGGGAAGGGAGCAGGCTGGGGGAGCAGGGAGGGGTCCCCCATCATTTCATCTCTCGCCTGTAGTCCCTGCCACTATTTCCCCATCGCTAACTTCCGGGGACAGTTTGTTTTACTTTTCATGAGTTTTGATCATTTTTCCCTTCTTGATCATTTTCCCCCAAGGGCAGTGACTGCCAGCCACATGGTGCCAGGGTTGCATGGGGTGGGGGTGGGGGGGTAGAGCACCGTCTCCCGCCTGGTCACCTGACAGACAGCACTTGTTGCTGTCACATCGTGACTTGTTAGGCTACCTGGGCTGATTTATGGGGCTCAGTCTCCCCGCTGTTGCCATCCACAGGGTTGCGAGCCAGGAGGTTGTCAGAGAGCTTATTTCACTAACAGGAGAAAACAAACAGGCCATGCTGGCAGCTTGGGGGGTGGTGTGGAGAGGCCACCGTCCCCTCCCACGTGTGTTGCATTCAGCCTCCAGCCTAGCCGGGAGGGGGGGCATCCAGAGCCAGCCTGTGGCTTGTGGGGCCACCTGACTTCTCCATGCCCCCCCCTCCAGAGCCCATGATGGCTGCTAAGACATCTGTGGTCTCCCCAGTCTGTTCATTTGCAGACCCTGGGGGGGGAGAGTTCTCAGGGGTCCTTTGTAAAGCTCTTTATTTTAGGGGGGCAGGAAGGCTCCCGTGGGGTTGGGGCAAGGCAACCGGTGCCAAGGAGGAGGTGAAGCTTGGCGGGCTCTGGAGTCAGGTGGCATTGCCAACCTGGGCTCCCTGCGGTGATCCCTGGCAGGTCTGTTAACCTCAGTGAAGCCTCAGTTTCCCCATCTGTATCATGGGACTTCCCTGCTGGGCTGGTGGGCAGAGAACGGGGCTGGTGTCCTGGGAGCAGGTGTGACACAAGGCGGGTGACGTCACAGAACAAGTCTCTGTGTCATCGGCTCATTTCTCTGTCTCCTCACAGGACAGGCTACCCCGGGCCAACTGATGGTCCTCTGGGGCTGAGATGGTGCCTGGGACCAGCGGCCCCCTTCCTGGTTCAAGTGACCATCTCCAGGGATGGGGCAGGGCTCTGGGGATCTTCAGCCCCAGCTCTGTATGTGGGATCTTTGCTGAGGCTGCCAGGGTGACTTTGAGTGCCTGGAAGTCATGCCAACATGGCGCTGTGTCCTCACCAAGGCAGCTGACAGCTGACTTTATGAAAACCCTTTCTGGGACACCAGGGTTGGCTGGGACTCCCCTGGAGATGGGGTGATGGGAGACATCTCCCCAGCACTGTAAGGACCAGCAGACAGGGCAGGGGGGATGTGGGGACCGGAGCTTGTTTCCTCAGTGTGATAAGGATAGTTCCTGATACACTCGCTTCTGTTTTTTCATGGGTGGTTCCTCCACTTACTCGACACATTCATACTGAACGCGCTGTGTGAACCAGGCGCTGTTCTAGGCTCTGGGGATGCTGCAGCGAACAGACGCAAAGTTCTTGCTCTTGAGGTGTTAAGGTTACCTTGTGGGGGAGCACAAGGTGTCAGCAAAGGTGTGGCGAGCGAGGAGGAGGTAAAGCCTGCTAAGAAGAATGGTGCTAAAGGATCAGGGAAGGTCCCTTGGATTTGGTGAGCAGAGCTCTGGATGGAGTGAGGAAGCCGAATGGATCTCCGAGGGAACACACTTCTAAGGACAGGGAATGGTAAGTGCAAGACCTGGACTCAGAGTACGCTTGCTATGTTGGAGTAGCAGGTGGTGGGAGTGTCATGGTTTAAGGCCAGTGTGATTTGGGTAGAGTGAGAAAATGGGGGAGAAGGAGAGTATTGCAGCCAGAGCGGCCTCTGTCAGGCCCTAGAGAACTTAGATTATATTCAAAAGAATGATGGAGCCTATTTTGCCGACCCTATAACTCATCCCTTGCAAGCGTACAGTTGAACGTTTCCTTTTTAAAAATCAATTCACCAAGTTGTGCTATCCCAAATCTGTTTGAGACCGTTTTCTCCACCCTAGCAGGATCCCTTCGACAGGACCAGCAGGGTCCACGCTATGCTGTCTTTATAATTGCTGCCGTCTGAATGGATTGGCTTTTTCTGGAGCCGCCATACAAATGGCTTCGAACAGGGCCTGGTCACGGATATCTGGCTTCTTCCGCTGAGCTTCATGTTTGTGAGACTTGGTTGCGGTGGCTCCTGAGTTTGTGGTACTTGCCTTTGAATTGCTGGCTGGTCTCCCGGCTTGGGATGTATTTCAGCAGAGACACGGGTCCCCTGCAGGGTCCAGACAGCTGGCACCTGTGCCCTGGAAGTACCATTTCTAGCAGGATGGGCTTGGAGGCATCCACTTCTTGACCCTTCGATGAATCATTTCACCCGAGTGAGTTTTCATTTCTTTTGAATTAGTTCTTGCTTTTCTCTGGTAAAATTGGCACACGGCACGATGCGTGCCTTTAGCTGGTTTGGAAAGTGCAGTTCTGTGGCATCAAGTACTTTCAACATTGTTGTGACTTGTGGGCTGCTCAAGAAGACACAAGGACTCCCATTGAAGTTCAGAGCAGCAAGTTCATTACTGGTGCAAGTCAGTCCCCAAGCCAAGGTGGCAAGAGAGACCAGCGCAGTTTCTGTCACAACTTTTTATCGGGCAAAGCCACCACCGCCCCCTATTGTGAAGCAAGCAAGCAAGCAATCAGGTGGAGGACATGTTCCCTTAACTACAGGACATGTGCCCATGTGCCCATAATGGTGGGATGCATTCCCATAACTGTAGGACACGTTCCCATAACTACAGGTTTCCAATAATGCTGATGTCCATCATCTATCAAGTGGACAACACTGGTGTCCATCATCCATTAGGGGGACAAGACGGTTGTCAGGAACAACCAGGAATAAGGGCAGGCAGACACAGGATGTGGGACCAGCCAGCCATAGCGGGTCCTTTCCACTGAGGGCAGGGAGAGGACGCTGGTTTCAACATGGAGGTTTTAAACAGAATGGAGTCGCTTGGGTTCATCTGTTCCCAACACACATGGTTGGGCTGCCAGGGGCCAACTCCATCTCTAGATCTTCCTTATCAAGATACCACTGTTGAAACTCTGCAAATATTAAGTATGAACCCTTCCACATAGTTCCCACAGCCCTAAATCATGGTTCTACTTCCTCTCTCTGCATGTTTGTCTACCTTTGGTACTTTGTATAAGTGGCACCCCATAGCGGCTCTCTTTCTGCGATGGCCTTATTTCCCTGAGTGTGACATTCTCCAGGTTCTTCCATATTGACACGGGTAGTGGCACTTCCTTCATTTTGAAGGCTGTCTAATATTCCACTGGGTAGATACATGTTTATCGAGTCACCTGTCGATGCTTGCTTGGCCGTGACTATGCCACTATGGACATGGGTGTGCATGCAGGTTTGGACTGGGGGGGAGTGACAGTTGTGTCCCTGAAATGCAGTGGCTTTCACAAACCCAGGCCATGAAAGATAGCAGCTGAATGCCGTGCAGTCATGCCCCAACTACAGTGGAGTTGTTATTGCTCACGATGATCATGGCCAGACGTTTGGCCAGGAAATTTCACAGAACTCGAGAAGGAGGCAACGGGAGTTTTCCTCTTTAAACATAAACACAGTTTCTATTATGCAAGTAATGTGATCCTAATTTTTTAATTTAGAAAATAGAGAAGAAAAATTCCACCCACCATCCTGCCACTTCAGCTGAGTTTCAATTCCCTTCTCATTCGGAGGAATGAACAGAAGGTAGCACAGAAGGAACCTGGGAGGCCTGAGTTTGGGGGGCTGGCTGGGGTGACACAGGATATTGCTGCAGATGCCACTTCTTCGGGAAGACCTGTGCTGGTGTTTTGCTTTTAAAAACCCAGAACATGGCTGTTTCAGCCCAGACTGGATGCTTTCTTTGGCTTCAGCACTGAGAGAGGGAGAGTGAGAAGGAGAGAGAGACACACACACATAGGGACACAGAGAGAGATAGACAGAGACAGAGAGACAGATAAGCCTAGAGACAGAAACAGAGAGAGGCAGAGAGAGATAGTCAGAGAGACAGAGACAGAAAGAGACAGGGACAGACAGAGAGACAGAGAGACAGGCAGTGATAGAGAGACAGAGACAGACAGAGACAGAGAGACAGAAACAGAGAGACAGCCAGAGAAATAAAAACAAGGAAATATCATTTCCTAACTAATAGGTATTATTATCCTGGGGGAGGGACAGTGAGAGAAGGACAGACACAGAGAGACAGAGACAGACAGAGAGAAAAAGACAGAGACGGAGAGACAGACAGAGAAACAGAGACAGAGAGACAGACAGAGAAAAAGAGAGACAGCCAGAGAAATAAAAACAAGTAAATATCATTTCCTAACTAATAGGTATTATTATCCTTGGGGGGGCAGTGAGAGAGAGACAGAGACAGAGAGACAGACAGAGAAGCAGAGACAGAGAGACAGACAGAGAAAGAGAGAGACAGAGAAATAAAAACAAAGAAATATCATTTCCTATAATAGGTGTTACTATCCTGGGGGGCAGTGAGAGAGAGAGAGAGACAGAGAAGCAGAGACAGAGAGACAGAGAGAGAAACAGAGACAGAGAAACAGACAGAGAAATAAAAACAAGGAAATATCATTTCCTATAATAGGGGTTACTATCCTGGGGGTGGGCAGTGAGAGAGAGAGAGAGACAGAGAGAGACAGAGACAGAGGCAGACAAAGAGAGGGAGACAGCTAGAGCAATAAAAACAAGGAAATATCATTTCCTAACTAGTAGCATTAGTATCCTGGGGTGGGGGGAGATGGAGAGAGAGAGGGGAGAGAACAAGGAAGCATCATTCCCTTAACCAGCAGGTATTAAGATCCTGTTGAATCTAATTTCGACTCTGCACGGTGTGGTCTTTCCCAGCCGACTCGGGTTCAGCTTGGCAGGGGCATCGACAGCATGGAAGGGCTGAGCGCTGAGCCTCTGCCATGGCGGGCGTCGTCTGGCCCAGGCTCGGAGTCGCATGCATTGTGTCTGCAGCCGTCACTGTCACTGAGGGGTAGGCTGGCACCCGGGCCTGCGCGGCGTGCTGATAAGCGCATAAAGCTGGCTTCAAGGGCGCGTGCCAGAGGCGCCTGTGTCCCTGGAGGAGGGAAGCCCAGCCATCCCGGGGAGCCCGAGGGTGGGGAGTTCAGCCCTGCAGCCCTGTGGTGGCCCAGATGGGGGGGGGTGTGCCACACTCTCCACTGGCGCACAGGGGAGATAAGCAGGTGGCGCCAGTGGTGGTCCGCCCTCCATTGCTTGGGAAACGAGCTTCTCATTTGGCTCACGGTGCTGCTGCATGAGGACAAAGATGTGGGCTCCAGTCTCGGGGCTGCGTGTCTTCGCCTGGTCCTGGAGGGTTGTGTGGCCGCCAGAAGATTGAACCATGATCCCCAGAGCTGTTTCCTCCCCTTGTGATGATAGTGGGCCTCCAGCTGCCCCTGGCCAGGCCTCATAGCCCCAGGACTGCCCATCGGGGGAGAGTTCTGGGCTGGGCACAGCGCTCCTATGTCTGTCAGAAGAAATGAACATTTTCTGAGCTTTCCTCTAGGAGTAAAGACTTAATTTAGCACATGACTGACTGCATTTATCCATCCATCCACCCATCCATCCATCCATCCATCCATCCATCCATCCATCCATCCATCCATCCATCCATCCATCCATCCATCCACCCACCCTCCCATCCACCCATCCACCCACCCATCCACCCATCCATCCACTCACGTACCCATCTGACCACCCATTTTATCCATTATTTATTATACTCATGATTTATCAAGTGTAGACAATGAGGGATTAGCTAAGTCCACCAATGTCTGATTCTCAGGAAGCTCCAAGACTACATTTTCTGCTATCGTATAATGTTGTTAGGCAAATTTGTTTTTGCAGTTTTCATTAAGGTGAAGCAAAATCTTGTATTGAATTTGTATAGATCCTGACTCTTATATAACTGTACACCTGGCATTAGAAATCATATGCAACTTATTTGGGGAAAGATGGTCTACAGTACGAGTTGCTGCATCATGCAAAATGATGGGCTGTGAAAAAGAGATTTTGTTAAGGTTTCATTTTTCATTAGTAGCTGTGAAATTGTTGAGCTTGAGTTGTTGTTTTGCTTGGTCAGGTGCTGTTACTCAACTGAAAATAAGCTTGTATCAGTGGACATCTCAGAGTCTAAGAAAGCTCAGGTATGTGTGAAATAATTTACTATACTTGCAATTTGTCATGCTCTGGCAGGCTTGGGTGGAGGTCTTTGGTAACATGTGGTGGAGGTTGGTGGTAAGAGTGCAGGATTGGGGGTTCCACAGTTCTCATTGAAGTCCTCTCCCACCACCTCTTTGCTCTGTGACCTCGGGAAAGTTCTTTACCCTTTTGAGACATCTTTCTCAAAGCAGACATGGGATGCTACTTACCTCATTGTAATCTTGTGAAGATGAAATATGACTCCTGCTATTTGAAGCAACATGGATGGAGCCTGAAGGGATGGTGCTAAGTGAAATAAATCAGGAGGAAAAAGAAAATCATCATGTATTCTTACTTGCAGGGGGCTATAGGGAAACTGACCAAGGGATCAGGAAAAGACAAAACTTTCAGGCAAATCATAGATCCGAGGCAAATAGCAGGAGAGGAGGAGGGAGTGGAGTCAGAACGGGGGAGAAAAGAGCACAAGGGTGAGAGTTTACAGGTGCTATGTGGTGGGAGAATTATGGGGACTACATCTGATGAACAATGATGCAAGAAATAAAAACATTAATAAAAAAAATGTTTCCAAGCACGTAAACAGCTTCCCTGCCATTTTTGAAGTACAAAGTCATCACCTCAGGGGCACAGAGCAAGTTTATTCATATTCACTGGGCAGAGCAACCTCCTCATGCTTTTCTTTCATTATATTTTCTCCTCCATTCGTAGCTTTAACTCTCCTTCCACACCATAGGGGCTCATTTTAACATATGCTGTGTGATATACATTTCATCATACGTTAGTGTTGAGAGATATACGCATCACTGATAAAATACAGAGAGTTGGTTTTGTGTTTTTTATTGATTTACATAAATGGGGTCAAACCTCTCACCTCTCTGCACTCAGCACCGTACTTCTGAAATCTCTTTCTGTTGCTCCATGTAAATCTATTCATTAACTTCTGATTGTGGGCCAGGGGTCAGTGGAGGTTCAGACTACCACCCACTTATCTAATTCCCAGTGATGAACCAACAGGGACATTGTAAACCATGGTGAACATCCTTCTACACTTCCTTTTGTGAAGTCCTCTGGGGCCTGGCATCTTGGGCAGATGAAGAGTTAATGGTGCTGAGCCACGAGAGCCTGTTCTTTGAAGTGGCTGCTCAGTCAACACTTCTCTCTAGCACTTGGTGTTCTCTGACTTTGTAATTTTTGCCAATCTGATGGGTGTAAAGTGGAATATCATTGTTGTTTTAATATGCTTTTCTCTGATTGCTAATGAGGTGGAGTGTCTCTTCATATACTTATTATCCATTAGTGTTTCCTCTTCTATTAATTTTCTTTTCATCAACTTTGTCCATGGATTTCTTGGGTTTCCTGAGTTTTTCTTGTTATATGTAGGGTTTGCTGATTGTAGATATTCTAGACATCTTCTCACAGTGTGCAAGTGTGGAGATGATGTTATTTTACCAGTAAAATCTCAATTTTGGTGTTGTCAAACACTTATTTCCCCTCATCGCTGGTGCCTTTTAGCTCTTGCTTAAGAAACTGTCCAGTTCTAAAGTCGTGAAGATGTTTCCTCCATTTTCTTTGAATTGTAATTTGTCTTTCCCATTGAGGTATGAAGGAAGGAATCCAATTTTATTTTTCCGATACAGTGAGCCAATTTGCCCAACAAGATCTACTGAATAATTCATTCTCTCCTGACTGGTATCTGACACCACATCTCCTAGATGTAGGAGTGTTACTGGAACCTCGGTGCCTTCACTCATCTATCTGGACCACACTTAAAAAATTCTTAAAGCTGAGTAATATGTCTTACTATTTAGTAAAATGAATCCTTCCTATACTCCCATTTTTTGAAATTACCTAGGATATTAATGCCTTTTTAATTTTCACATACATTTTAGAATCAGTTTTTCAAATGCCTCAAAATATTCTGCTGGAATTTTGCATCAAGCTGTGATGGCTTAATCCATGGATTAATGTTGGGGAAAATTAATATCCTTGCAATGTTGAGTTACTCTATTCTCCACCATGGTGTTTGTCTTAATTTATTCAGGTCTTTTATATGGTCTTTTTAAGAGATTTATTTTTCTCCATTAAATTCCAGGGCATTCATTTTAGGGAGGGGCTAATTCCCAGACACATTATACTTTTGGTTGCTACAACTTTTAAATATCCACTGCAATGCCTGACACAGAGCACAGGCTCAATATATGGTAGTTTTTGTAATTATTGTTCAACTTTGATGAAAAGGGGGGCTCGTAGAGGAAAGGCCGCCACAGGAGTGAGAGGCCATCATGATAAACTGGAAAGAATGTGCCTGTGGAGTCAGACGCATCTGGGTTTGGGTTCCAGTTCCAACTCAAACACTAACTGTGTGACCTTGGACACCTTTCTTGACCACTGCTCTCCCAAGCCCCACCTTGTTGTCTCCTGCAGTGGAAATGATGTTTATTCTGTGCGCCTCCTGGGTGTGGCATGAGGATAAAACAAGGTCACAATGAGTGGCGCACTTTTGTGCTCAGACAGCGTCTCCTTCCCATTTCCAGTGAGGTCTGTCACACAGCTGCACCATTTCCCTATGAATCTACTTTTCCTCATTGGAAAGCCCTTAGAAACTTTGCCTTTTTTTGACCAGTGTACACTGAGAGCAGGTCTACACATCAAGAAAAATTGAAAAGAAGCTGGGCGTGGTGGCATGTGCCTGTAGTCCAAGCACTGGGAGGCTAGAGGCCTGAAATCACTTGAGTTCGCAAGTTTGAGACTACCCCAGGCAACATAGCAAGACCTGGTCTCCAAAAAGCAGCTGGGTGTGGTGGCGGGTGTCTGTAATCCCAGCTACCTGGGAGCCTGAGCCTGGGGATCGCTTGAGTCCACGGGATTGGGACTACCCTGGACAACATAGTGAGACCTAGTCTCAAAAAAAAAAAATTAAAAAGAAAAATCTATCCTTCCCAAAGAAAAATCTGCTTCTCCCTTTCACAGACATCTTAGCCTAGTTAACTGTGAAATATCCCCCCACCCCCAAACCTTATAAACACATGGAACACCAAGGTCGATTCCCTGCATACATTTCACACTAGCTGGGTTATTTGAGCCAAATGTACTTAGTCTGTCCCCCTCATTAGTGGCTGGCTCAGGGCAGCACACCCCATGTCATCTGGGTCAATGAGATGCTAGAAGGACCTCCCAGAGGAATCCTGGGAGAAGAAACCCAGTTTTCTGTGGCTGTTGATGACCTAAAGAGGCCCGTTGTCCCCATTTGTGCTGACTCTTCTGTCAGTGAGGTGGGTACGAAGTCCACATTGTGGAGTGGAACAGTGTGCTGGATCCCCTATGTCAGTGTTAACTGCTGCGGCAACCAAACCTGAAGCCTTCTTCCCCTCTCCGTTCCCCGTGGTGTCGTGATAACTGATACTCATACTGCATGAATAGTGTTATGGACTGAATGTGTCCCCCTGAAATGTGCAGGATAAAACCCTAACGCCCACTGTTAAGAGTATTTAGCCTTAGAATTAAAAAAAAAAGAAGGAAATTAATGTGATCATAAGGGTGGGGCACTAATCCAATAGAATGGTCCTTTTAAACTAGAAAGAAGATACAAAGCATGCATGCATGCTCACAGAGAAAAGTCACCTGAGAATAGAGAGGGCATGCTGTCTGGAAGCAAGAAGAGAGGGTTTACCAGAAACCAACCCTGCCTACACCTGGACCTTAGACTTCCAACCTCCAGAACTGTAAGAAAATTAATTTCTATCCTTTAAGGACCCCAGATTTTGGCACTTGTTATGCAACCATAGCAGATGCATACATTGGGATGTCTTTTATTTACTTGCAGTCTAAGATTCAGATCATCATGGATTCAGATCTTGAGCCTTTGGCTAAAACCTGAAGTAATCAATGCTCAGGAAGTGTATGATATTGAACATGAATGTGAGACTCATACTGAAGTTATAGAGTACAGTAAATCGCACAGTTCCACGCACTCTAGATGGAACTTTCTAATGATCTCCTGGTAATGTACAGATTCACTACTACTTGCATCTTTCCAATGAGAAAGTGAGGTCAAATAGAGCAAGAGTAAGTGATATGCACAACCTTGAGTATATTGACAATGCTCCAGAGGCTATAAGAACTTTTCCTTCTTATTTTAGCACATTTCCTAACTTGTTTGATCTCCACTAGACTGTGAGACACTTGAAAGTGGGACTTTCCTCTTACAAATTTTGATATCCATGATGCCTAGTTTGTTTCTTAGTGGTCATCAATAAACATTTAAAAAATAAACACATAAAGAAATGATTTGTTAAATTTGAAAGCAGCCCTCATGGGAAGATGGGAGGTAGTAGTTTCTCCCAAAGTAGTTTACTGATATCCAGCAGTGAAGGTCTCATTCTAAGGCAAATGTCATGGGTGTGGTTTCACTCCTGGAATATCATCTAGCTCCCCACACAGATGGAACAACAAGCAATAATGATGCTGCAAAGATCATGCCGCCAGTGAATCTTTTCAGACACAGAGGAAAGAGTCATGAGATGAGGTAGTTTAGTCTTGTCATCCGGGAGTTCCCCTGGGAGCCATTGGAACTCAACATGTAAATCAGGCTTAGGGGCTGTCTAGTTAGTCCAGAGCCTTTAGTCCAGAGCTTTCACCATATGAATGATGGCACTTGGTCATTGGGTTTATCAGTAACGTGCCCCATAAATCCAATTAGCATTTTCTGGTGGGTGCTACTTCTCAGGAAGCTGCTTAAGTACCCTGAAGGTCTTTACCCAGCTCTGGCTTTGAGTTTCAAGTGGAGTCTGAGAGCTTCAGACTCTACTGAGTGTAACATTATCTCTATGATTTGAAGCTTCTGTGCCTGTCTGGAAGCTCTTCCAATGATAGATATTAAAGTTTATATGATGACCTCCCCTCCCACCAAGTTCTGTTCTTCTCAGGAGACTAGGTGCTGAGGGAGCCGCAATATTTGTCATTGGTTGTTTCCATTTGCTTTGTGTCACTTCCCCGGGGAACTCCCCCTTGCCTGTGTTCCATGGCTTTGAGGAGGCTATCAGTCTTAGAACTCCACTCCCACCCATGTCAACTCTCTCTTCTGGGAATCTGAATCTTGAGCCAGAGCATATGGGAGTGGGAGGTGACTGAAGCTAAGTCATTTTCTTTTAAGTCTGTTGATGAGTTCTTGCTCCCTTTTGTTTATCAAAAAAAAAAAAATCTCTAGCCTTATTGAGGTATATTAACAAGCAAAATTGTAAGATACTTAAAATATGTCATGATACTTTTTTCTTTTTTTTTCCGTTTTCTTTATTTATATATAAATTTCACAACTTTGTAATCTCAAGGGTTTGCCCCCCTCTCCCTCCCCTCCCTTCCCCCCCTTTCCGTCCTGTTCATAGTTGTGTGCTTCATTTTGGTGCTTAGCTTGTTTGGACTTTCCTCAAGGCTTTTATTTATTTTATTTTTTTTCACTATATCCCATACATTAGTGAAACCATTTGGTTTCTACCTTTTTCTTTATGGCTTGTTTCAGCTAATATGATTTCTTCTAAGTGCATCCATGTTGTTATGAAGTTGTCAAATTTGTCATTTTTAATTGATGAGTAATATTCCATCGTGTATATATACCACAATTTTTTCATCCAGTCTTCTGTTTTGGGGCATTTAGGTTGTTTCCATGACCTTGCAATTATAAATTGTGCTGCAGTAAACATCCGGGTACAGGTGTCCTTTTGTACCCACATTGAGGTCTCTTTTGGGTAGATTCCCAGAAGAGCAATTGCTGGGTCAAATGGTAGTTCCATTTTCATTAGCTTGAGGG
>PVHY01023652.1:8592-20769 GCA_004024945.1 Uropsilus gracilis
CTTCTGGCTATTTAAAAAAAAAAAAAAAAAAAAAGATGTAAAAAGCCATGCTGATTTAATTTTCTTTCAAGGAACATGGGGGAAGACAAAGCCTTCTCTGTGGAAACAAGCATCCTTCTATGTCAGCCTTAGCCTACCAATATTAAGTTTAAAAAAAAAATCTTTTTAAACTTTAAAGAGAAAAAATGTATTAAAAACATTAAAACAGCTATAGATTGACTGGTGAGTCTAACCAAACTGTCATACATCTAATCTAACATCATAGATCTATCTTCAAGCCTGCAATTTAAGTTTATTTTATAATCCTGATTCCTCTTTGAAACTCTAAAGTTAATAATTATCACTAGGACCAATTTTACCCTAATACAAGGACAGTAAAACTATGCATACTCCCTTAACTTACTGCACCAAATAATAATCCCATTAATTTTTTAATTTGAAATAACATTAGATTTAAAGAAAAATTATAAAGCTAGTACAGAGACTTCTTGTTTTTTTTTAATCACTATCTCCCCTCCCCCTTTTTTATTTTATCTACAAAGACTTCTTGTATACCATTCACCAATTGTTCCCCAATGTTAACTTCTTATATAACTATGGTAAAATAAGAAAAATATCACTCGAATAAGTTGCTATTCTATCCAGAAAACAGGTACTACTACAAAGTACTTAGCCTGGCATACAGTAAATGTTCAATGTTAATGCCATTCATTCTCCAGCTGACCGTGGTAATAATAATGTCAGCAGTGTTGGCCAAGTTGTGTAGTATTTTTATCTCAGAAGGAAGTCAAATCATAGTTGAGTTTATAAGATTTTTAAACTTTTCAAGTGTAGTAAAATACACTATCAGAGAGATGTTTAATCACAGGCTAAATATGTGATTTCTTTCTTCTTTAACAAGACAAGTCTGCAATTGCTTTGCCATTTGGGCAGGTACAGAAAATAGTCTTGATGAGGAGAAGTCTTGCTCACTGGGACAAGAATGATTTAAGTAGGGTTCCTCAGTTATATAAGTAGAAAGTGAAGAGATATCACTGTCCGAGAGAAGGGTCTAAGAAGGCCTTTTATTTTGGTGAGGGAGGAAGACATAGGGTTTGTTAGGTAAAAGATCCTACAAAATGTCCTCACCCAGGACTCCTGGTACAGGCTCATGCATTTGGCTGTGGCTGCACATGTCACTGAAGGCCCAGATTGCCTGGAGTCTTAATTTAGAGCATTCTTGAAAGAACTTGGCTCTAAGAAAGTAGGGTTCATTCACCCTCAAAGAATTGTGCCACCTCTTCAAGAATCTGACCAGTAAAAGCGTCATCATAGTAGACGAGCAAGGCCCATCTGTCAAGCTGTGTAGGACCTGGCCTCACCATGGCAATCCCATGGGGGAGAGAAAGATGAGCAGCCTGGTCAGAATCACATTCCCTTGATGCTTAGCATCACAGCAGTATTTAGAATGATTAGAAAGTTGGTATTTCGTTTTAAAGAATGGGTTACCTCCAAAGAAGGGCACTGGATCTATGCCACTGAAGTATACAAGCACCTCAGTAATTAACTGGAAAATGAGAGGTATGCCTATATTTCAGTCCTGTTTGTAGAAAAAATGTATGAATCACATAAGCTTTAGACTTCCCCATACTGTTTTATTTGCTAACTCCACAGGCCTCTCTCTAAAGATTACTAGTTTTAGAAACTGTTAAAAGGTAAAGGGCCCTTGGGTTTATTTTCAGCAACACAGAAAGAACATGGGTATGGGGACACTGTTTGACACTCAGCAGCAAGGCTTACAGTAAAAAAACAAACACACACAAAAAAAACAATCCCCTGGGAATAAAGTGGGTGGCAACAATCACTAAAGCACAGGGAAGCAGATTCAGTTCCTGTGGCCTGCAACAAAGGAAGAATGGCAAGCACAGGGAGAGGGCATGGGCCAGAGAAGGAACTCTGGGATTGAATAATTCTTTAAACTCAATTTAGAAATACAAACTACCTATAGACTTACCTTATATACATTAATGCAAAATCACAAACTTTCTGGAGAATTCTGCACAGGAACACTACTATTGGGGAGCATGCTCTCAAGACACATTCTCTTAAACATTTTCTCCATTTACATTATCATTACCCTAATTTTGGCCCTCATTAGTTTTCAGCTTGCCTCTCATCTCCCCTCCTTACATGGGCCCATTCTATTGCTGTGAGAATACAAATCTTCCTTCTGCTTAAAAAACTGCTTCAGGAATAAAATTCAAATAATGTATCTGACTACTAAGGCCATCACTGACCCAACCCCAGCAGGATTTGCCAGGTCATCTCATCTGCCCCCACACCTCTTCCACCTTACATCCTGTGTAAGCACATCTCTGAGATGTTAATCTTGCTGTTTCCTGTTCTGCAACATCCTTCCCCATTTTTCCATTCCTGTATGTCTTAATCTTTTTCTTCTTTAAAATTGAGCTCAAAAGCTATCTCCTCAATGAACTCATCTCTGATTTTTCCAGCCATGTGTTTTCCCAGGTTCATAATACCATATTTTGTTTTTGTATTTTAAAATTTGTGTCAATTTTACTTTGCACTGTAATAATTTACATATTTGTATATGTATTTTTATTCTGTTGACTAGTCCAGAAGTTCCTTTGAAATGAGATCTATTGTCTTATTCTTTTTATTTACCACAAGATCTATTAAGTATCTTGAACATAGTTTGTTTTAAAAAATAAGTTAACAGGCCGGGCACGGTGGCTCGTGCTTGTAAGCTTCAGCCTATGAAGCGGCTGGGGCTTAGGAATCGCGGTTCGAGTCCCGCCTGGTGGCTCGTGCTTGTAAGCTTCAGCCTATGAAGCGGCTGGGGCTTAGGAATCGCGGTTCGAGTCCCGCCTGGGGCACGTAGTGAGACCTAGTTCAAAAAAAAAATAGCTGGGTGTGGTGGCGCGCGCCTGTCATCCCAGCTACCTGGGAAGCTGAGGCTGGGGATTGCTTGAGTCTGTGGTACCCCAAGTAACAAGAGCCTGCGGTTCCACAGGCAAAAATAGCAAGACCTAGTCTCAAAAAAAAAAAAAAAAAAAAAGTTAACATGATATAACCAAGTACTGTATTTCTATGAACCTGATTATTTGTACTTACAGCATACATATAACTACATATTTGGTGGAGGTCCTCAGAGGAACAAAAGTAAAAAAAACAAGTAAAAGAATCTGGCACATGGTTTAGGGGAAAGTAACATGTTTGAAAAAACAGCAACCCTACCTACTCATTGTGACATGTTATGTTAATACTCAACAAGGTCACCAATACCTGGGAGAGAGGAGGTTGCTTTTCAGTCACTTGACTACAGCTAATATCCTGGTTAATTACTAGAAGACCAAGTCCTGTATTGAAATTCTAACAAACTCTAACTTAAATCCAAGTTAGAAATGCACATAGAGTTTTCCAAACCATAGTGAGCATTGTTGCACTTAAACCTTAATGCACCCAGTGCCTTTTTCTAAATAACCCCATCTTGGTCATTTATTAACATTCAAAATTTAGTCTAATGCTTTACTATGAATATGGAATTGGTATAATGTGCTTAAAACACCGTCTAAGACATAAGACGATTTGGGTACAACACATAATCAAAACAAATGAACCATCACCGATAAAGGTTGAGATAAGTTACCTGCCTTGAACCTTCCAAATTCTATTCTCAAGGACGAAAATATTGATGTGTATCCCAAAAAGTAATTTAAACTAGAGATTAGCATAATTGCAAGAACAATTAATTGGGTGAAGAAAAAGCTATTTTTAATCATCTGTAAAGCTCTGAAGCTTTGTTCTGTTTTCCTATAAAATAACATAAGAATATGCTAGCTTCAAAGATGTCTTGAGTTTGATGCACTATCTATCAGATATCCCTGACTGTCCCAGTCACTTCAACATGAACATGTTTGAACCAAACAGCATTATCATCTCCCTCCATTTACTTACCTGTCTGTTTTATCTAGTTAATGCAATATACCTTCACTCATCCATCCAAGTCAGAAAGAAACAAATCATCTCTTCCTTTCTTGCTCCATCAATCCTCCAAAATTGCAGATTTTATCTTACATTGGTCCTTCCTCAGTACCACTGCAAATACCAATGTCAATGCCAACTTCTCTTGCTGGATCATCACAATTGCCTTCTCAGGGGTCTCCTAGTCTGATTTCACTGTCATCAGCCAGACTACTTAGAGAGTAATTTTTCTAAAAAGCAAATTACTCAGTATTCTGTAGTGGAAAAACTAATTTGCATGTCTAGTCTGATCCTTCATGGTCTGATTTTTTTATTTATTCCATCAGATATTTACTGATTGTACTGTGTGCCAGGCACTGGGCTAGGTGTTAGAGATACAACAGTAAACAAATGAACAAATGTTCTATCTCTCATCATTTCCCACTCTCCTTCAACCTTTGCTCCCCACTACTACCAACTGTTCCTAGCAATCAAGAAATAGCAAGCCACTGGCAATTTACTAAAGATGCATTGTTCTTTCACACAAACTTCTACTCATCCTTCAAATTTCAAAATTTAAATTCTATTTCCCCTCTCAAGACCTCCCTGCATTTCCTATGTACTTATGAATACTCATTTTTTTTTCTGTATTTCTACTTTCTACTAGACAATAAGTTCCTTGAACACAGAAATAACGTCTTTGGACATAGGTGGCAAAAGCAATGTCTTTATTAAATGCAACAAGTGAATAAAAAGATAAAGCTTTCCTCAATTATTAACTGTTTCTAATGATCAAATACTTTTCCTTGGTCTACCAGAATTACATGCAAAGTAATAAACAATGATTTTACACAGCAGCTAGTACTGATTATAACACAAGAGATAATTTTCAGAGCACCCTATGAATATGAGCCTGAGAGGTTTTGTCATCTTTCTATTTGACATTTATTTCAGCATAAGCTACTTCATGAGTAAAATGTAACCCTCTGTCCTAGGGCAAAATTCCCATAATTAAAAATGCAAAGTAGTAAATATTTCAAAATACACTGCACAGTAACAACCAAAGATTTTATGGAATAGGATATTACAACACTACAGAACTTCTTTGTTGTCTTACAGACGCAGTCTAAAATGATGCAAGTTGTAAACTAATCTACTATGAATATATTTTAAAAAATCAAATCAGCAAATAATTGTCTACATATAAAGTCAGCCCTAACAATTTTACAAGGATTATGTCAAGACACTGGGGCTCTACTAGGGCTCTAATAGGGTTCTACTTTTGAGATTAAATGCTATCTCATTTCCCCATTCGTTTGTTAAACATATCCAAACGCGAATCAAGAAAATATCAGAAATACATAACAAAAACAAACATGAAAAGTTAGGATATTTTAGAACTTTCCCAATTAAACAGGTTGGAACACCAATGGTGAAGTGAGGGGGTGGTCATCTGTCAATACATAAAGGACTTTGTGTGTGCACACAAAGACGTTGCTCAACCCACAACTGGCTCCTGCAGCCAAATTCTGCCCTCACTGAGGCAACTCCCACTGAAATATATGGGCATAAAGACAGGGGAATGAATTTTTAAGAAGCCAGCTGTTCGTTCCATGGACATTAGATGTATGAAAATCAGGACAGAATTGAGGTCATTTTTCTGCTTTTATTTATTTTTAAAAAGAGAACAAGGAGATCCAAACAAAAGAGAATTTGAGTAGGTGTTAGGAGCTCACATGTCTCGTGTTATTGTATAATCTTAAGACATTCGCTTGAATTCACATGCTGTGTGTTTTTTTTTGTTTTTTTTTTTTTTTTTTTTTTTTTTTTTTTTTTTTTTTTTTTTTTTTTTTTTTTTTTTTTTTTTTTTTTTTTTTTTTTTTTTTTTTTTTTGTTTGTTTTTTTTTTTGATAAAGGTCTTCTCATCTCTCTGCAAGACAAATCTAATTTTAAGGCCATCTCAGGCCTGCCTCTACTGGAAAGCCTTTTCTACTACTTCACCTTACTCCTATTCTTTTTCCACTTTAAACAACTCTGTTTAGAGACTTAACATATATTCATTAACTATTCTCTATTGGCTTCTAGTAGTTTTGTGTCCTTTAGTCTCACATGGGTTATATATTTCTTTTCTTGTCCTTTCTTATTTTTTTTGAGACTAGGTCTCGCTATGTTGCCCGGAATAGTTCCGATCCTGTGGACTCAAGCAATCTCCAGTCTTAACCTCCCAAGTAGCTGGGATTACAAGCATGCACCACCACACTCGGCTGCTTTTTCGAGATCAGATCTCACTCTGTTGCCCAGGGTAATCTCTAACCCATGAACTCAAGCTAACCAAGGCCTTGTGCCTCCCAGCGCTTGGACTATAGGTGCACGTCACCATGCCCAGTGGATTATATATTTCTTGATAAGAACAAAAATATTAATTGATTTTACTCCTAAGTATGTGTGTGTGTTTCATTCTTCTCTTATGGATAATTTTATTCCTCACTTAACAAAAAACAAAAAGCCAGATGCAACTCAAAGATATGGCAAAGAATAGATATTGCAGTTGATAATTATTCATTCAATTGATACTCTCAATTTCTACTAACTACAACTGTGATTAGTCCTTAACAAAGAAAGGTTATTTATACAGCATGAGTGACACCTCACTGGGGTTAGGGCTTGATTACCAGAGGGTAATCAGGAGAAATCTCCATAAAATATCAAGTAGCCTGCACCATAGCATCCGTTTCTTAGAATACTCACTCTGGTTAGTACCTGAGATTTTGAGAAAAATCATATGAGCATTATGGGTAGGAATATATACTCTAGACCCAGACTGCAAACATTTCATCTCTCTTACTGGCTACCGACTTGTAAATTAGGCAAATTTCCTAATTTGCAAATTTTTTCCAGTAAAAAATGAAACTACTAATAATAGTGCCTACCTGATATGGTTGCTATGAGGATGAAAAGAATTACTAAAAGTAAATGGCTTAGGATGGCACCTAGCATGTGTCCAACTACTTTTAGATATTATTGTTGTTGTGAAATACAATTTGTCCAATTTTAAAGGGTTGGAGAGGTTTTTCTTATACAAATGAAAGTAAATAAATATTTTTGCTAGAATGAACAATTTCTTCTTTAGCCTACCAATGAAAACAAAAACCCCAATTTGTACTGGTACCAAAGTCTGGTTGACTCAATTCTCCTTTTTTAATGAGTCACCAATTCTATTCCTCATCTTTTTTAAAAAAATAAATTAACTCCTAGGGAGTTGTTGAGCCAAATTTATATGCCAATCACAGTGTAAATGGGTGTACACACACACACACACAGAGCATTTAAATTTTCACAAAAAATCCTCATGTTACATATATTATTTATCTTGTTTTTTTTTGAGACTAGGTCTTGCTATTTTTGCCTGTGGAACCGCAGGCTCTTGTTGTCCGGGGTACCACAGACTCAAGCAATCCCCAGCCTCAGCTTCCCAGGTAGCTGGGATGACTGGCGCACACCACCACGTCCGACTATTTTTTTTTTTTTTTTTTGGAACTAGGTCTCACTACAGGCCCCAGGAGGGACTCGAACCGCGATCCCTAGCCCCGGCCGTTTCATAGGCTGAAGCTTACAAGCACGAGCCACCGTGCCCGGCCTATTTATCTTGTTTTACAAATGAAAATAAAATCTTATTTTAAAGATGAAGACAGTGAACATTGGGGAGGTTAAATATCTTAATCAAGGTCATACTTAATAAGTGACTAAATCAAGAATAGAATCAAAGTCTAGTAATTTCAGAATCCACTTCCTGTCTACTATAGAACACACTTACCCACAATTTCCTTTTTCTCTTAACTCACCCACATATAATTTATAACAGAGCAGAACATTAGTAGTGTTTCCTTATAGTTTACCTACATGTTCTTATCAAGGCACATAGTCTGCAAGTTCCCATTTGTGCTCCTCTGGTTTCATGTCAGCTTAACTTCCTTTCTGGTAGCAAGACACACAGCTCTTAGAATACGATTTAGAGCTACCAAGCTTTCCTTCTAATGACTTCCTCTAAAGAAAGCCTTTTAAATATCTTCTGCACTGCTTGTTCTGACAAATTACCTGAAATATTTTTTAAAAAATATTGTTTGTTTGTTTTTTTTTTTTTTTTTTTTTTAGACTAGGTGTCGCTATTTTTGCCTGTGGAACCGCAGGCTCTCGTTGCCCGGGGTACCACGGACTCAAGCCATCCCCAGCCTCAGCTTCCCAGGTAGCTGGGATTACAGGCGTGCGCCACCACGCCCAGCTGTTTTTTTTTTTTTTTGGGGGGGAACCAGGTCTCACTACGGGCCCCAGGCGGGACTCGAACCGCGATCCCTGGCCCCGGCCACTTCATAGGCTGAAGCTTACAAGCACGAGCCACCGTGCCCGGCCTTGTTTTAAAAATTGTTAATTAAACATTACTCTGCAGAAACCCATAGCGGGGATTATGGATTGATTTAAAAAATTTAAACTGCCTATCCTTTCGGTCAAAGACAGTCACTGAGAGAAGCAAGTGAAAGAAACAAATTAGAAGGAGCATGAAGGGAAGCTCGTGGGAAGTGTGGTGAAGAAACAGAAAGGCCAAAGCACTGCTGAAATCACCCAGATGCTGCTGAAATCCAGAACTATGACAGACACAGTGAGAGAGACAGGAGTGAGCCATGTGTAAGAAATCAGATGTGGCATCCAGGAGGCAGAACAGCTACAAGAAGGTCTAACAGCATATACAGTCTGCTCCCCTGGCTTCAGGGCTGAGGAATTAAGAATAATTTGTTAAAAACTTATGAAAACAGTAAGATATTATCTAAATATTAGCGTGACTGTTTTCCCCTTTACTCCAGCCTCTAAAACTCTCTTTCAATCCTCTCCTTATTTCTTTCTCCTCCAATAAAGCAGTTCTGGCTAGAAAATAACACTTTTCTCTCTCTCCAAAAGTACTGAAGGCAAATATGTTTGCAGAATCTTGTTCGAAGTAGTGGACACGCCATTAAACACCAGGATGAAGAAACATACCCAGTCTTATTTTTAAAATGGCAAGTAATGTGATCTCTGAATGTAGTAAATTGTGTGTGCATGTGTTTAGGGAGGTAAAGGAAGCAATGGTTAAGCAACAGTCTTATTCTTAACCTGTTTTCTCATTATAGAAGCCATATGCTGTGCTTGATAAGGTCACTGGGCTTGGAACTTGAAGACTTAATCTGAAATTCCTTCTTTACCACCTTACGATCTTTGTTATTTATCTGAAAAAAAGAGTTATTGTGAGGATTAAGATTTTTTTTCAAGTTCTAATATTTTTATTTGCCATATGGCTTTATAGACCCTTTTACAAATAACGATTTAAAATCCCAAGCATCATAAACATAAATTATTGTTGCATTTGAAATTGTAACTGTCTTAATCACTTTGATTTCTATATTTTTAATATAGAAATTATTGTTGTAAAATAGTTTGTCCAATTTTAAAAGGTTGAAGAGGTTTCTTATAAAAATGAAAGAAAATAAATAATTTTGCTTGAGTGAACAATTTCCTCTTTAGCCTACCAACAAAAACAAAAACACCAATTTCTACTTATACCAAAGTCTGGTTGACTTAATTCTCCTTTTTTATGAGTCACCAATTCTAGTCCTCATCTTTTTAAAAGTACAGTAAGTTACAATATTATACAGTAATACAATATGATTTATAAAGCATCCAAAATATTTACTGCTCAGTATAAAGTAGTTAGCATTTAGTATAAAATATTTAGCTCTTTTCTGCTAAAGAGCTAAAAAGTTATTTTAAAACATTCCCTTTTTTAAGCCAAGAATATAATACTTTGAAACCCACACTTTACTGAGTAATAGGTACTAAGCATTTATAGACCTCTACTTACTTAACCTTCACAAGAACTCTGAAAGAAACTGAGGCTCAGAGAAATGAAACAACTTGCTGAAAGCACAAAACGCCTAAATGGAAGCAGATCCATACACACGTTAGACTGATTTTAAGCTTCTGTTCCTGTCACGCATAACATTGCCTCTTCAGCTTTTGGAACTGGGGTCCAATAAAAACCTCAAATAAGGTCAAAGAGTAATTACTTTCAATGTAGTAGAAGGCAAGTCCTCAGATGTGGGGGTACTGTTCTCCTAGATTTAGATTGAGTCACTATGACTAGCATACTATTTTAAAGGTAATTTCCAGATAACTCCTGCTTAACCTGCTGTTGGTTCCTAGAAATGTGCTGATAAACAGTGAAACCAATCTTCTTTCCCACTAGTTAAAGAAATTAGAATATTACCAAGTTTAAGCCCTAGATTTACTCGCAGTCTTAGAATTGTGATAAGAGGAAAAATAAACCAAAGATGTTAATAAACAAAACAAGAAAATGTCTCCTGGAAAGGTCTGGGAATAATCACTTCCAGAGAATAGACTGCTTTCTCAATATCGTTTTTTCCATGAAATATAGACTATTACAAATAAAATCAGTGATGAAGGTGTTTCTGAAGAACTGAATCAGTCTGGACATTAAATATAATATACACAATGAGAGGCTAAAAGTATATATGTTGTGTAAATCTATGGTACCCCTCCATTTAAAGTGGCCTGATCTTTGAGAGCCTAAACTTTATTTTTTTCCTTGATAAAATTAATTTCATCTCTACCTTCTGCTGCTTACCTGCTGCACAGCATGCTGAGGGCTCCATGGGGACTGCAGTGACATGGCAGACAGAACCCTGAAGTGTGGTTCAGGTAAAAGCCCTCCTTACAGGTGTCACAGTGCAGCCCCTGATGACCTGGGCGACATTGGCACTGTCCTGTGGTCTGGTTGCAATGACTCACATTCAGACTTCCAGTTACAGAGCAGTTACATATATATTCTGCAAAGGATGAGAAGAAAAAAGATATTATTATTAAGACTTAATGTTCTCTAAATAAAATTAACTTTCATTTTTCTTAATAAATGTTCACAACAACTGTAAGGAGGAATAAAATTAATTATAGTTCAAACTTAATTTCCACTTTGTTTATTTAAATTGAAAACTATAAACAATAAAGCACATTAAAAACCTATATTGCTCTTCACTGTAAAGGTAACATTCTCAATGTCCTTCCCAGCATTTTCATTTGCTAGGCCTCCTATTCTACCACCCAGTGTGTGTGTGTGTGTGTGTAGGATCTACATATTACTAGTGTTTCTCGGTCAGAAAATTCCAAAGGTATGGTACTGAGAAGACATGCTGGAAATGACATGCTAAATAATAAATAATACCACTGTGTACCAGCAAAAACTTAAGGTTCAGATGGATAACTATGGTAAGTTATGCAGGTCAGACAAGACTGTACAGTTGCTACAGCTGAAATTATGTGCTAGTGAGTTTTACCCAAGAAATTAATGAAGTACACAAACTTTAAGGTGAGGAAGTGATAAATAATAAAGCCCAGATGCAAAAGCTTACAGATTCATTATAACAAGTGGATTAAAACTAATTACAATTAAAAATTTTCCCAAATCGAAAATTTTAGAAAATATTTTTTTTTTTTTTTTTGAGACTAGGTCTCACTATTTTTGCCTGTGGAACCGCAGGCTCTTGTTGCCCGGGGTACCACAGACTCAAGCAATCCCCAGCCTCAGTTTCCCAGGGAGCTAGGATTACAGGCGCACGCCACCACGCCCAGCTATGTCTTTTGGGAAGTAGGTTTCGCTATGTGCCCCTGGCGGAACTCAAACTGCAATCACAGGGCCCAGCCACTGCTTCCGAGACTGCTGCTTACAGCAATGCGCCACCATGCCCGGCCTCTAGCCTTTTAATGCAGATGTATTTAAAGGTCAATTAGGATTTGCTTTTACACTCTTTATAATCTTTTTTCCAAGAACAAAGTATTTTCAACATAATACAATATTTATGCAGGGTACTCGCTTCGGCAGCACATATACTAAAATTGGAACGATACAGAGAAGATTATTAGCATGGCCCCTGCGCAAGGATGACACGCAAATTCATGAAGCGTTCCATATTTTTTAGAGGAAAACTTGGGCAAAACTCTCCATGAACTACAGTTCAGAAATCCCTTTCTGGAAACATCTACAGATGGCAAAAAAATGAAGGAAAACATAAACAGATGGGACTACATCAAACTAAAAAGCTTCTGTACAGCAAAAGAGACAACAGAAAAAACTAAAAGATGCCCAACCGAATGGGAAAAAATCTTTGCCCTCCA